>JAODAL010003378.1:0-175116 GCA_025379985.1 Phyllomedusa bahiana | reverse complement strand
TTTTAAAGCGACCTGGTAGACTCCCGCCGCAGCAAGTCCATCCCGCTTTGCGGCGGGCTCTGATGAAAACCGGGACCTACTTAGATTCCGCACCCTGGCACGGCTTACGCCATCGCTTGTGGTGGTTCAGACGATCCACTATCTCCGCTCGTGACATAGGACTCACAACATACTATATATCTCTAACGGAAGGATAGATTTGATACTACTTCATCAGCATACATTGGGACATTTTGTCATCCAGTATAAGCTACATATGCCAAAGTATATAATTTGTTACAGGCATCAGTTACATGGATATCTTGGGAAGTTGCAGTGACGTCGCCGACCATATAGGAACAATTTTCCATGGAGCTTCCACAAGGGATCTCCTTCCTCTTCTCCTCCTAAGCCCAGCAGCCACCTGGCACAAATTTTGCATTAAAGAGGTTGTCCATTAAAAAAAATGATACTGTGTTGGGGATGAAAACCCAGGAATGAAAAGGGGCGGATCGCCGGGAGCTCCAGAGCGGTAGTGACTGGGGAGTGGTAGGCAAGTATCGGGTTTCTTTGTTTCAGACTCCAGCTCAGCATGTGTGTAAATGTAACTGCAACTGTCCATAAGTGGTGCTTAATAAAGGGAGCATGTCCCGAAACGCAGCAGGTTCAGACACAATAGGGGACATGTATGAAAACTGTCTTTGTTGCCCCTAGCAACCAATCAGAGCTTGACGGTCATATATAAAATGAAAGAGGAGCTCTGATTTGGTTTTCATATATGAGGCCCCATATATTTGGGAAAGAGAATATAAATGGACTGTGCTCTGAACTTTATTCCTATATTTATGGATGAACATGGTGCCTTAAAGGGGTTGTCTCACTACAAGGACTGCGTTTTATGTTAAAGATCTTGCAAAAATAAGTCACTTTGCAATATGTGTCCATTAACAGTGTCCTACCTATTCTGAGATATCCCCTCTTGTATGGGCTTCATCAGCTCCTCAGGTCACTATAGCTACAGACCTGTTTGATCTATCCTGATCGGCTGCCAGCACTGGTTGCTCTAGCTACAGACCTGGCTTCTACTGCAGCCTAGTGGAAGCCAGTCAACACGCCCCTGAAATCAAAGTGAAACTAAGAAAACAGGACTGAGGTAAGATGAATCAATGTAGTGAGACAACCCCTTTAAAGAACGCATATAAGGCAATATCAAGAGAAGATGTTATGAGAAATAAGCCAGGCCACATGAAATAAAATATACTTAATTTTTGCCTCATGAAAGGTAGATTTTAGAGGACAGTTGGGCTACAAATGTTAGATTGTAACCCACAAACATTAATTTGAGCATAGTGGCTGGAAAAATATATCAAAGAGATACAACCAGGAACTTCTACTATGTAAAAATCATACTGTAAGGCCTCGTTCACACGGCTAATTTGTCCACGGATTGGCGCTGTACTCCGAGCCGGATTTGCGCTGCAGTACGGCGCCAATCTGTCGGAGTAAGTACGGTAATCCACTGCTCTCATAGAGAACAGTGGATTCCGTCGCTCCTCCCTGCTCGGCGAATCCGCCGCGGGGGGAGAAAGTGACATGCGCATTATATACGGCGCGTACGCGCCATATATAATGACATTCTATGGGGCTGGGGAGCGGCGCCCCCGCCGTGCTCCGGCCCCGCCCCCGTCCCGCCCCATATTCACGCCAGATTTGCGAGCGCAATCCGACTCACAAAACCGCCGGGAATAAGTCGTGTGAACACGGCCTAATAGTGAAACGCAAATTTCCAAATAGTTTATGTATTATTTAAAAACACACCTATAAGTACTATCTATTGAATGTTTTCATTAATTTATAGGATACTCTCATAGGATAATAATATTGTTTATTTCGGGTTCTCATAATATTTGGTCTCTGATCATACAACCAGAACATCCACGAGCATGCAAATTATTGCTGAACATATATTAGAAATAAGATGGGTTTCACTACCAGTCTATGAGTAGTGGCAAGTCTTTACACACTGGTAAGAAGAGGTCCAAATTCTGGGACTCCATCTATCTCAGCAATAGTGCAGTTTAGGTCAAAGTAGTGGGCAGGCAACATAGGTTTAAAGCCACTATACATTAAAATGTGGATGTGATATCATGGGCTGCTGTCATTGAGTTGTAGATATAATGCTATGGTCCAGTGGCAGCAGAAGTCTCCCATGTTGATTTGTAGTAGGGTTCCCATGATCAGTGTTTTAAATCATGTCCAACTAAGTCATTACACTATGTGGTTGGGAAAACCCATTAATGTTCCTACATAATTAAGACTGAAAACATGACAGTATATGAAACTGTCAAAGTGAATGAATTTTCTTACAATTTTCTAGGTTACTCATAGACTGTTTTCTATTGTGTCAGCTGACATTTTGGATTAGTTACGGTATAAAAAGTTCAGCTCAATAATAAAAATCAGTAAAACTTCCCACCAGACTGTCCTATAAATATTCTTCCATCTGAGCAGACTGGCTTGTGGTAAACCCCTGCTGAGAAGGGGGACGCTGTGCACTGCCAAACAATTAGACACTGTATTTTTCCTTGTATTCCCTCCTCCCCTGCTTCGGGGTCTCTAACTTGGTCGCTGTCATATAACCCAGAATTGCTCTTACTTTCTTGGATTATTACAACATTCTGGTCTTCTTTCATTTTAACGGCCTCAGATCTTCACTCCCTTTCCAAATGTATTCATAATACAAGTTGTCACTGCCATAAAACAGAAGAGATCTAAGTGGTGGTTTAAGATTCTAGGTCAAACATCAATTATATTTAATGGCCTAATCAGAAAGTGTACTTCAGAATATATAGACACTGTTTCTGTGGCTGCTGCGCTCCTCCTACATATCCTACTGCACGTAATATATTTAGCCGTGAGAGGATGTGGGCACAGCAGTCACTCTAGTGCTCAGTATACATAGGGGTCTACAAAATTATGCAGCTTTTGCTTTCCTATTTGCAAATTGCATTAGTTTTAGGAAATCGTCACATCTCCCATTAAATAACAGTTTTAAGATATCTTCACTTTAAACTTGGTAGTTTATTATTCCTTTGTTATTCCTCGGGGGAACCATTACTCTTGTTCAGGGCCGTTCCTAGGCTAAATTGCCCTCAGGGCGAAGTGAAGAAATTTCGCCCTCCTCCCCCGCCCCCTGTAAAATATTGTGCCATAATGCTTCACCACACAGTTGCCCCTGTAGCCATGTAATACCCCCCTGTAACCAGACAGTAGCCCCAGCAGCCATGATAGTTGCCCCTGTAGCCATGTAATATCCCCCTGTAACCAGATAGTAGCCCCAGCAGCCATGACAGTTTTGCCCCCTGTAGCCAGTTTTGCCCCCTATAGCCAGTTTTGCCGCCTTGTACCCAGTTTTGCCCCCCTTGTAGCCAGTACCCCCCTTGTAGCCAGTGCCCCCCTTGTAGCCAGTGCCCCCCTTGTAGCCAGTGAGAGAGGTAGCTTTGGTGAGAGAGGTAAAGAAGAACCCAAAGATCACTGTGGTTGAGCTCCAGAGATGCAGTAGGAATGGGGGAAAGTTCCACAAAATCAACTATCACTGCAGCCCTCCACCAGTCAGGGCTTTATGGCAGAGTGTGCCGACTGAAGCCTCTCCTCAGTGCGAGACATATGAAAGCCCGCATACAGTTTGCAAAAAAACACATGATAGTCTCCCAGACTATGAAAAAATTAAAATTCCCTGGTCTGATGAGACGAAAAATGAACTTGTTGGTGTTAATTGTAAGTGTTATGTGGGGAGAAAACCGGGCACTGCTCATCACCTGCCCAATAAAATTTCCTAACAGTGAACCATGGTGGGGCAGCATCATGCTATGGGGGTGTGTTTCAGCTGCAGGGACAGGAATGACTGGTTGGCAATTGAAGGAAAGATGAATGGGCCAAGTACAGAGATATCCTGGATGAAAACCTTTTCCAGAGTCCTCTGGGACCTCAGACTGGGCCGAAGGTTCTTCTTCCAACAAGACAATGACCCCAAGCACACAGCTAAAATAACAAAGCAGTGTCTTCAGAACAACTCTGTGACCATTCTTGACTGGCCCAGCCAGCGCCCTGACCAAAACCCAATTGAGCATCTCTGGAGAGACTTGAAAATGGCTGTCCACCAATGTTCACCATCCAACCTGAAGGAACTGGAGAGGATCTGCAAAGGGAAAAATGGCAGAGGATTCCCAAATCCAGGTGTGGAAAAACATGTTGCATCATTCCCCAAGAAGACTCATGGCTGTACTAGCTCAAAAGGGTGCTTCTACTCAATACTGAGCAAAGGGTCTGAATACTTAAGAGCATGTGATATTTCATTTTTTCTTGTTTAATAAATTAGCAAAAATATCTACATTTCTGGGTTTTTTTCTTTCAAGATGGGGGGGGGGGTGCAGAGTGTACATTAATGAGCAAAAAATTTACTTTTTTGATCTTACTAAATGGTTGCAATGAAACAGAGTGAAATATATAAAGGGGTCTGGATACTTTCTGTACCCACTGTATGTTTATTACCTTTAAATGGGTGTTCCAAAATATTTAAAGCTTGTTAGTCGTAAGGGGATCATAAGTAATGGAAAAAAAACATACCTTATAAACCCACTACCAATTACCAATTGGCGGAGTGTCCTGCACAATCTGACATTGTCCAAATAGTGCTGACAGAATCAGAGTGTGCAGGGGAACACACCCTTCTGAAAACTGGAATGGTAACACCCATCTGCCAAATTCAGTAAAAGATCTCTAGGAGAAATAACTGAGAAACAGCACAACACAGAATTGATGCTCCAGAATTGGTATTTCATAGGATTTACTAAAACAGACTTGTCAGGACTCAGGAGATGTTACAGTGTAGAGAGTGCTATGCAGGCGTGGCCATTCTGCACAAAGAATTTTGGGGGCCCATTATCCACATAAGTGTAGATCTCAGTGGTGGAATCTGCACCCATCTGACGTTTATGACATAACCAATTGAGGTGGGAAAACCCCTTTAACTCTTTAAGCCCCAGGCCTGAAAAGACCCTAACAACCAGCTACATTTTGTAGATTTTTCATCCTTGTGTTTCAACAGACGTAATGTTGTTTTCTACTTTTCTTTTTTAATCCCGTTAAGGGATAACTATTTAACTTTTTTTTTTACACCTAGCAATGTATGAGCATATTCATGCCCTGACTGCTGTGTTGGTATGACACAGCAGTCAGGGCAGCACCCAGTGTGCCCTGACCGCAGACTTCTTTTAGGCTATGTTCACACGGCTTAAAATGGGACGTTTTTCAGCCCGTAATTACGTGCCGGAGTGCACGAATTACGGCTCGAATACGTCCCAGTCATTACGGTAATCCCACATTTTCTCATAGAGAACTAGGGAAATTACTTTTCCCTCTCCCTGCTCGGCAAATCCGCGGCGGGGGGAGATAAGTGACATGTCATTTTCTAGCGGCCTATTACGCCCCGCTCCCGCCCCGCCCACACGGCATAATTGCGGGGCGTAATAGGCCGTGTGAAGATAGCCTTATAGAGAGTCCTGTGTACTCTAGGTCCCCAGAGCTGACTGTACAGACATCTCCCAGGCATCAAAAATACACACAAAAAAAATGCAACTGGCTTTGATGTGGTCATCGCGGAGAAAAGCCATCCTCCCGCGGTCGTGTGCCCACCACACAAACCAGACACATACTGGTCGGATAAACCGACCGGTATTTGTGCGTTGCTCTGTAAACGGGCCCTAAAGGCTTTTACAGAGCAGTTGTCTATTCTGACATATAGAGGGGTCTCTGAGCAGCAGTCCCCCTCTATGATGTCCATGTCCACTCAGCAATGTTACAGATGACTTCCAAAGAAGAAAAAGTTTTACTATAATAATGAATCATTTATATTTGAAACTAAGTACACTAAGCACTGTTACTGAACCGTGATGACAGCTGTCAAATTGAACAAAGAGTTGCGGGATCAGAAGTTGTGGTGAAGGTTTTCCCCTTCAGTGTAACAGCACATGACTCATTTTGGCTTTGTAAACATACAGGTTGCTCCTTTTCCGAAAATAAGACAGTTCTTATATTATTTTTGCTCTAAAGACGAGCTAAGACTTATTTTAGGGGATGTTTTTTTTTCTATAACAATAATTCACATTTATTTTTTAAAAAAAACTAAAACTGTTTAATTATTTTGTGTTTCCCCACCAAAACATAGCATAAGCACCCAAACTCTAAATTTGCATAACTAATAAGCACTGGGTCTTTTTCGGGGTTTCTTATTTTTGGGGAAACAGGGTATTTAGAGATTTGCCTTTTCACGCCTGTAAATACACTCTCTATTCATTCACTGTACGATTTGCAGAGCCGCGGCTCTTGAGGGGTTAAGAGAAGCGTCCACTTTGCCTGTGGGTTTTTTTGGGAGTCCTCCCCGGGGAGGATTTAAATGCAAAATTTGGGGTTTTCCTTTCCAGATAATCAAATCTGCAGAAAAATGGTCAGGGGTTCATAGGGGGGGCACGGGGACATGGCAGATGCTTATATTTACCCCCTATAGAACAAACACAAAAACCACTTCCGATACAACGTGACGATTAATTATTTCCCTATTAGTTCTTGCCAGCAGACGAGGTTAACCCTTTACACGCAGTCCCAGAATCGAAACTTTATTTGTAGTATTATACAGTAGTATTATACAGTATTGTTGTTCTTTCATTGATACATATAGTATCAGGTAATGACCCTATATTCCACATATATATTAAAGATTTATGACATGATTGGTCTGCACAGAGTCACAAGAAAATACTGCTCAGTCATGCTTCTACATTAACATGGATATATCTTCATAAACTTTACATGGCTCTAAAATAAATGCTATTATCTGAGTGTGCAGACGTCCCCGTCACATCCCTCCATTACTTAGTGCTTCCTTTCTGGACAGTGTGGCGTGGTTATAATTATCTGCACGCACACAGCCCTTGCACAGTACAGACAGGGCTGCAGGCTGCTGTAATGCAGTTTCCCATGGTTGATTATGGTTGGCCAATACAGTCACTCTGCAAGGACCATGACAATAGAATGACAGGATTATCTCTTAAAGGCACAGAGCACTTCTAAGCTATTGACATGCTTAACCATGTGCTGTGTTATACTGTGTCACACATGGAAACATGGCATGAACCATGTACTCACTTTGCGCATTTCCCAATTAATACATTTAGGCATTAAATTCTTTCTATATTTTCTATATAAAATTGCTTTAGTTTTCAAACCTGTGTTTTCCATTCTTTTCCTAAAATCCCCTGTAAATGTGCAAGTTTCAGTTGTTACATATCCAGTTCATCCATCTCTTCGTTATATCTGTTTACAAGAAAGCTGGGGAAAAATATGACCATCCTTACTGTTCCCACAGAAGCTTGTCACCCAGCTTTCCCAGGCTTCTGAATGGCATTTTAGCGTCCTTAGTTGCTTACAGCCACATTACTTGGCAGATATGTCATTCAAGACCCTAGAAAAGCTAAATAATAATCTAAAACACCCACTGTGGTCCACAGAGGCTTTGGCTGTTTCCTTTTTTTAATGCAAGTCAGTGGCAGATGTATAGACATGCAGTTGCTATGTCTGACCATATGTATAGCATGACTGAAGTCTACAGTCTGCTGTTTGAAAGAAACTGTATGATTTTAGCCTCTGGGAAAGCTGTTATTTCAGCCATATTAATATTCACCCAGCTTTTCCAGAAACAAATACAATTAAACAGGTATTGCCATCTCATTGAGTAGCTTTAAAATGTAGGCACAGGCAAATAAAAACTATTACCAACCACATTGCTGTGCTGATTTTGCTTACTTTCAGAGTTACAGCAGTTCTTATCCCCTTCTTGTATACAGAAGGTTTCCTAGGCTGCAATCACATCTTCCTGTTCTGGCAGTGCCGGCCAGGATGCTGACATCACTCCCTGCTGTATCTTATCAACAGCACAGGAGCTTGTTTATCCTTCTTACGGACAAAGGGTATGTTTACACAGCGTATTTGCGGGGCGCACTTTGGAGCGTATTTGCTCCGAAGTACGCGCTGCAGATATGCTTAAAACATTGCTCAAGTACAGCACTCATTGAGTTTAGAAGACAATGATTTTATGCTCTTATTTCTCGGTGAGAAATAGAAAAGTATACAAGACAGAAATCTATGTGCCGCAAAAATGCCTTGTGAACTCCCCCTAACAGTTTAGAGCTCTGAAGTCTTCTGCCCTGCTGTTAAAACCCATCCATCACCGACGTCCCTCCAACAGGCCCATGTAGGAAATACAGAGCTCAAATGTCAGTCACTGCTATAGAACCACCCACTGCCTGAACAGGAAGTGAAGAGCAGGCTCTGTGAAACAGCCTGATAAGAAACAAAATGGTATTTTATAAGCTTGACAGAAGAGATCGGACACATTTCATGCCTTTAGTCATATAAAAATCCAAATATAATTACGATAATTATAAATCTGTACATGAAGTCAGAGGTAAAGTAGTACTCCACCCTGTACAATAATCAGTCTTGCCTGCAACCTAATTAATTTCTGTGTTTATTTAAGAGGAGTAGGTCAAACTGTAATACTAGTATTATAAAAGCTTAAAGGGGTTGTCCAGAACCTACAAAAGCTTGTTAGTCTGTTGGGGTATGATTAGAAATAGAAAAAAACGAAGCCTACTCATCTCCGTTCTGTCCGGGCGGCCGACCCGTACATCCCAGCTGCACAGTGGTCATCCATCATTCACGTGCTATGTGCAGCCAATCACAAGCCAGAGTAGTCACGTGCCACCATGATAGAACGGGAGCATCATGGAGGTGTATAGGCTTCTTTTTTTCTATTTCTAATACTACCCCAGCGGACCAACAAGCTTTTTTTTAAGTCCCGGAACACCCATTTAAGCTTTCTCTTTTCAGGAAAAAAAAAAAAATCAGTTGTCTGTTTACTTCAGACGTGATCCATAAATGTATGTGAAGATAACACTACTATACACCTATAAAAATACAATATAGCAGTAAAAAAAAAAAGGATACGGTATATAATTTTTTTATGAATCATAAATAAAATGCAAGTAATAAAATACGTATTGCACTTAGTAGCGTTACGGAAGAGTTAACGTCTCAGTCTCCGAAGGGTATGTTCACACGGCTTATTTTGGGGTGTATTTCACCGCATATTTCGTGGCGTACTGCGCTCTAATACGAGCGAAATGCGCCCCAATCATTACGGTCATCCATAGCTCCCATAGAGAACTATGGATTCTGCCTCCTCTGCACGGGCATACAATACGATCGTATTGTACGCACAGGGAGATAAATGACGTCTATGAATATGCCAACCCCCCCCCCCCCCCCCCCTCCCATGCGCCGCAGGAATACGCGCCGATCTGCGCAATTCTGAACACCCGGCATAATTGCTGGGCGTATAGTACACCCCACAATTAAGCCGTGCAAACTTACCCTAAGGAGGACAGCTCATGGATTGTGGCTCAAAGAGGTGGTGTATTATGGTAACCATATGAGCTCTCAGATCAGAACTAGCTTCCATTAACAGAATCACACTTTTTATCATAAAAAAGCATAGAGTGTATTCAGGTAAGTGTGGATATTTTTGTTCTATAAGGCATAGGAACTTCAAGTTAAAAAAAGAAATGGACAACCACTTTACATTTCACAGATTTTTAGCAAACATCTTTTTTTTTCTTTGCAAGACATGGAAAAATGCCACAAAAACGTAGCCTTCTCTCAAAAATCGTTGTGTACAAAACCATCCTAGAGAGTACACAATGGTAACCACACAACTAGGAGGTAATTAACATTAGACATGCACAGTTGTTTTCTATGGTGGGTCCAAAGCATGTCAGTGGGTACTCTATGTGCTGCTATATGGTACTGTGTAGAGTGCTATGAGTTATTTTTACCCAGAAGCAGCATTTGTTTTATTAAAGTGGAGTTCTGACACTAAAAAAAAAAAATACCCTTACGGTATTTGCACACGACATTTTGCAATACGTTTTTCGATTAGAAAAATGTGTTGTGTAAAACTTATCCAAACACGTACCCAAATCATGGTAAGTGTTTTGATACGTTTCCTGTATTGCAAAAAACCCACCCTGTAGTTTTAAATAGGGTTTGTGATGCATAAAAAGGATCAAGAATTGACATGTCAATTATTTGATCGGATCCGTTAAACACGTCACAAAAACGTATGTAAAACTAGTGTAACACAGAGGAACATTGTTAGATACATGTTTGGGTCCGAAAAACATCCCCAACACGTATCTAAAAAACGCTGTGTGATCACTTCCTTAGTCTGTCAGGGGATGATAAAAAAACGAGGTAAGTTTTTTTTTTTCCTTTTCTTATATTTTTTATTATACCCCAATGGACTAACAAGCTTTCTTCAGTATCAGAACACCACTGTAATCCGTTAACGACCGCCCGCCGTTGAGAATTTCAGATCTTTCGACTGCAGCAACATCTTTTGACGTCACTGCAGACAGAGGGATTGTGCAGCTCCTAGTGCCTCAGCTGCGCTGAGAACAGAACTGTACTTCACAACCCTGCTTCCAGCGCAGCCTCTGCAAGCGCCGGGCTGCGGGGGTAACCTCCGCTTTCCGGCGCTTAACCCTTTGATTGCTGCAGTCAGTGATCGGGACTGTCGGGTGATTGAGACTCCCGATGACACTACAGAGCCCAGGAACGGCTTCACAGTCAGCCCTGGGGACCTAGAGTAGCCCCAGTGCTGTCTCTGTAAGGCCATGTTCACACGGCATGGGTTTTCTGCCGGTCTTACAGCCGGTTTGCGGTTTTTCAGCCCGCCTGAAAAACCGGCGGAAAATGAGCATAATTGTGCTCTATGGAAAACCCGTGCAGCAGTCCCCACTGCACGGGTTTTCCGCCCGGCGGTTTTATCGCCGGCGGTCCGGCGGCAAAACATTGAACATGCACTATCTTCCATCCGGTTTCTGGACGGAAGATGTGCTGCTCAATGGGAGGGGGGGAGGACTGTTCTCCGCTCATCGCGGAGAAAAGCCGCCCCCCCGCGGCAGTGGGGACGGGCGCGAAACAGGACAAATACCAGCCGGTTTGCCGGTATTGATTTGTCCTGTGCCGTGTGAACGCGCCCTAAGAGTATGTTCACACATCGTTTTTGGATATGATTTCGGCTCCGTGTTGCACCCGAATATCGCATCCAAAAACGTAGTGTCGATCGGATCCTAAACGGATCTAACACATATCCAACATGCAGCTGCGTGTTTGGATGCGTGTTGAATGCAGCAGGATCGCACCCTATCATTTTAGATAGGGCTCCTGCTGCTGCGTCTTTTGGACCAAGAATCGACATGTTAATTTGGGACGGATCCGAAATGCGCAATGATACACACATCGGTGATCACTCGTCTGAATGGCGATGCATGTTTCACAGTGAAAGCAATGTAAAATCACATTGCACATTATTAGATTGTTTGGGTCCGTTTAGGGTCCGATAGACAGATCCAAACATGCATCTAAAAACGTATGCAAACATAGAATCAGCATGCCGTGTGAACATACCTTTACAATTTGTCTAGTCAATACAGAACTGCCCTACACTTTGTGAATGGTATAGTGGCAAACCTCTTATACTGGAATAACATCATTAAACCAGTCATTGTGCCTCTGCATGAACAACACAGGGCTAATTTCATCTTCATGGACGACAATGCTCTAGCTCATCGAGGTCACATCATTAGCGAAAGGCTGTTGGAGACTGGGGTACCTCAAATGGAGTGGCCTGCACTCCCCAGACCTGAACCCCCTAGAAAACCTGTGGGGTCAGCTGAGTTGCCGTGTAGAAGCTCGTAACTCTGTACCCCTGAAGCTCAATGACCTGAGAGGTGCCCTTCAAGAAGAGTGGACGGCATGCCTCGGCAGTCAATAACTCAATTTATGAACAGCATGAGACGCCGGTATCAAGCTGAAATTGATGCTCAAGGCCACATGACAAGTTATTGAGACATTGACCATGTTTTTAAGTGTGTACACCCTCCACAGTGTTGTTTTTTGTTTCATTAAATTGTTTAAGATGAGAAAATAAACTTTGCATGTTACGACTTGAATGGACGTCTTTCAGAAAAAGTATCACTGTAGCTTGAAATGTTTACGTTTTCCTCAAATTTTACCTAAAAGCCAAATAACTCTAACTCTTTTGGGAGTAGTATAAATAAAGACTAGAGACACCACTGGCAGCTCCAGTGCTGGAAAAGCGATGAAGTGACAGGTATGTATCTATGGGGTTTTGTTTCACTAGCCAGCAGTAACTTAACATAACTTGGACAACAGCCCCTTTACAACACACTGCAAACAATGGGCCACATGTATGAAAACTGTCTAGGTCTAAAAATCACTTTGTTGCCCATAGCAAACCAATCAGAGCGCCCCTTTCATTTCATGTAATGCTCTGGAAAAATGAGAGGGGCGCTCTGATTGGTTGTTCTTGGAAACATAGTGAGTTTTAGACCTAGACAGTTTTCATACATGTGGCCCAATCTGTTTTTGCTTGTGTTGCTTTTCTTTACTTTTGATACATTTTAAAGGGTCTGGCTTTTCTTTTAAAATGCAGAATGTATGGTTCTCCATAGGACATGAAAAACATTAGAAAAGAAAAAATTCAGAAGAAAAAGGCTAGTCATTTTTTTTATACACACAAAAAAGTGAAGGAAGTCTTATAGATACATAACTGCTAGTAACGTACAGGGAAAAAGTACATTTTCAGCCATTGAACCTGTATCATCACTGAAAGAGTTAATGGTTCTGTAATATTTACCTTGAAGTAAGCTGATCCCCCTTTTTACTTTGTGTAATAGGAGGAAAGAATATCCTGCTGTTCACCGCTCATGAGACACCTGGGCTCTTGTGTAATTATCCATCACTCTGTATTGAGCCCTTAAGTGGCCCTACAGGTCTAAAGCTTATGTTTTATAATGGGATAATCCAAACCAGTCCACACTTTCTGTGCATTTACTGTGATACTATATTTAGTAGCAGACTTACCTTATCACTTTTGAATTTAGTTTGACTTTTGGACAAAATTTTGTGAAATTTCCATACGTGATGTGTGGTTTTTCTAGGAATTTTCCAAGTACAGTGACTAAGATTACCAGTCCATCTATGCTTGTTTTCAAGAAACTAAATAGCAATTGCCTAAATAAATTGTGTACACCTTAATACATATACACAATAGCATGCCTGATAAAGGGATATTCTGCTGTTTTACTTTTTTTTTTTTTCTGTCAGACATATAGGACCTAAAAGCCTTCATTTTATTTTTTTGTCTGTGATATCAATTATTTCACCATCTGCCAACTTTGCCCTTAATGTGACAAATTTATATATCTGGCGCCATCTAGTGTAAGAACGTTGTCTATCAGGTTATAATCAACCAAAGCAAACGCTTAAACATGATTGGCCTTATGTATGAAACTGTCTATCAGTAAGACTGTCTGTGTTGCCCATAGTAACCAGAGGCAAGCTTTAATTTCATATAGTGCTTTGGAAAAATAAAAGCTGAGCTCAGATTGGTTGCTATGGGCAACAAAGACAGTGTCGCGCTGCTCAGCTGAACGGTTGGCGGATCCATTGGTCACCGCGTCGTGTTGGCGAAGCCTATTCTGGGGAGGGGTGTGTACGGGGCCCCTTATCATCACCGACAGCTGCTGCAAAGCAGGAAAGGCCTTGCTGAAGGGAACCCTCAAGTCGCTACCTCGAACTCAGGTCGCTACCCCCGACAGCTGAAGTTGGAGGCACTGGAACAGGCTGGATCACAGAGCAGCAAAGCGGACGGAAAGGCAGGCACGAGATGGAACCACGCCAGCGGATGATGGTCAGACGGGCTAGGGTAGGACAATAAACACAAACAGTAGCACAGAGAAGGTTGGCTAGGGAGCGCAGAAGAGAACATCCCTAGAAAACGGACACCAACAAATGGCGCGGACGGCAGGAAGAGGAATCCCTAAAAAGCCTCTGCCCAAAGGGCATTGGTAGAGGAAGAATTACCTGCTGCGCGATGGCCTTCGAAAACCAGAAAACTGGCACGTGTGCCCTTAGAGGCTGGAAGAGGGAGGTGCATCTCGCAGCAGGAGGAAGCAGAGACTTGCACAGGACCAGGAGGAAGCAGGACGGAGACGGGTGCGTATAGGTGACATTAGAAGAGGGCTGGACCGCGGTCCAGGTGTCGGGCCGTGACAAGCGCCGTGACAGACAATCTTACTGCTGGAAAGTCAGTGTTTACTCTATTGAAAAAGTGGCGGGACATACCCTATTGACCAGGGTAATGCTAACATTCATCTGTTGATTTATTAATTCTTTTTTCAAGGAAGAGTAACAAAGGAACGGTGCAAAATATATTTGGAAGTAAAGATGCTTCAGACTTGTTATTAAGAAGGAAATGCAAGTATTTAATGAAGCAGATACATCAGGAATGATGACGGTTGTCCTATAGAGTATGTTCACACGCTGGGTGTTTTAGAACTATGCGCTGGCCAGCGCGTACGTCTAAAGTGATTACTGCCGACTCCCATTCTCTTTTACTTGCCATGTCACTTCTTTCTCCCAGCACGTAATACGTGTCAGGGAAACCGGCAGGTAATCAAAGGCCTCAATGAGAGCTACGAATTACTGTAGTTGCAGGGCGTATTTTGTTCATATTGCAGTGCACCCTGCAAAGACGCCATGTGAACATACCTTTAAAGACTTGGCAATGAATCAGTCCCTTTGATTTTAATATAATTAAATTCAGTGGGTTTTTTGTGTACTTTTTGAAGTGAAATCTTTTTAATGTTAATATAAATCTGCGTGAAATTAGAAATATAAATGATGAATAAAAAAAAGTATTAACTGATTTAAGCGAGTGCCTCTAAACTCTAGTTGTGAAATGCTTTGTTTTTTCAGGTGCAGTGACTGTGGTGTATCCTTATCCCACCGCTACTATGAAAAAGATGGGCGACTGTTCTGTAAAAAGCACTACTGGGCACGCTTTGGCGGGATGTGCCAAGGCTGCTCTGAGCATATTACCAAAGGATTAGTTATGGTAAGAAAGAAAACCCTTTCTGACAATGGAATAGATGTAAACCAATGCATGTTTCTAAGAGCAACTAGAAAGATTCAAAATGATGTCTCTTTTGAGTCATTGGTTTTAAATATGTAAATATGTAAGTTTTTTAATGACTAAATAAGGTTGCGTTTACACAGTAAAGGACAAATACCGGTGGGAAATCCTGACCGGTATTTAGTCTTTTTTTGGCACGCGGCGGGGCGACTTTTTTTTTGTAGTTTGCAGGTTCAAGCCGTCCCCCTTCGCACACACATGTTCGTGTTCCACCCGAAAACCAAGGGAAAGAATGAACATGTTCTAAGTTTTTCAGAACGCTGGTAGTGTCAAAACTGTCCGGCAGTAAATCCATGCAATGGGGGACCGCTGCACGGATTTTATATTTAACTTAATGTAAAAGGTTGATAGTCGGTTTACAGATGGCTTTCAAATGCAAAAAACGTCTGTAAATCCGACTGAAAACCTGTGCCATGGGGACATGCTCTAATACTGTTGTTTTTGTTTTCGTAGGTAGCAGGAGAGCACAAATATCATCCAGAATGTTTTGTGTGTTCCCGCTGTTCCTCTTTTATTGGTGATGGAGAGACATACGCATTGGTGGAGCGGTCCAAGTTATACTGGTGAGACACACATTCATACCAACTAGATTGGCCTCAGTCCAATATACTACTGGGCTAATTGTCCATCCTATTTCCTTATGTACTGAAAGCCTACTACTAAACATATATTTTTAAACATTTTTGGCAATGTTTTGTTTTTTAAGTTTCTAAGTCAGTATATTTAGAAAACAATCTGAAATCTTATCATTTTCATATTGACCACTTAACTTATGATAAGCTGACATTTCCTTTCCTGTAGAGATCACTAAAGGGATGGCAGTTAAAGGAGTTGTTCAGTTTATTATGTATTTACTTATTATGTATATAATTAGGAATCACACAGTTTTCTAATATACATGTGTTAAAAATTCAGCTCCGGTACCTCTTTTATACCATTGCAGTAGGCCTCTATCTAGAAATAAGAGATGGTGTAGCCCAGCTTCTTGTCCATAGTAACGGGTTCCATGGAGTAACTGTATGGACAAAACAGTCATGTGACCACCACACAGGTTAACCTGAACATAGTGTAAGGGAGGAATTTATTAATCCAGATCTATTTGAACACACCCACACATTATTGCCCTTCCAGGTAACATATTAGGAGGGGGAAACTTCTCAATTACTACTATCAAGTGCCTATATTCCACCAACAGGTCATGTTGATCTGGTGGAGAGAACTTCTCCAAGTATTACTACCACAGCAGCTCTTATTATGTACCCCACACAGCAGTGACCCTGGTATCCAGATAACAGTAGGTTATTGAGTAGCAGATCTTCGCAAGTATTACTGTCTCCAACAGCATCTTATCATGTCTGACAGTGTCTGGAGAGAAGACAAATGCACATTCTGTCTAATCTTCCTGCTTTTTTTTTTTACAGTTAACTTTATTAACAACATGCCATCAACTAGATAGACCACAGTTATACAAGCAAATTCACAGAGGAAAGAAGTTGCTGGACTAAACATTTTTATTATTATTATTATATTATAACATTATTCTATTCACTACCTCTAATGTATGTAACCCTTTTAAATTAGCTGAATGCCAGAAATCACAGACAATGCCATGTTTAGTTCATTCAGTTGTTCCATGGGAGCCATTTCTGTAGACAAGAATAAGGGCTGTACTATTTTTTTTCTATTTATAGATAGGGGCCTGCTGCACTAGCATAAAAGAAATATTAATAATCCATGCTTCGCCCCCAAACTTGGACCGGCTCTGGGGTTTTTCGCTACACGAATCGCCGTCTTATCGTAGGCGGAGTGGCACTCAGACACAGGTTTACGTTTCACACTGGCCTTCACCAGCTTTATTAAGGCACAGGTTTATACAGGCTTGAAAAAACATACAAAATAAAATCCTAGACCGTCTAGCCACTTACTTCACATAACATAGAGACCCTCTCTAATGTCTGGACCTAGCATCCAGCAATGTATGCACACCGCACACTTTCCGCTTCCCTTAAGCCTCTGGGGGCCAGAGCCTCTTTCCAGCTCCTCTGCTGCTACACATCCAGGCAGCAGACCATGCCCCCCTGTACACCTTTTATAGGACTCCCGAGCCCTATCCAAAACGTGGTCTGGAGTATGGGGAGTAGACACCCACCCGACACATTGCCTACTCCCAATAAGAGCCGACCCAGGAACTGGTGAAAAGCCAAACTAACAATACACCTTTGCCAACCACTTAGTGTGGCTGGCAATACATATGACCGGCTCCTATTCCACCAAGGCCATGTATCCTTGGTGGCATGTTGCATATACCACTCTGGATATACCACCGCCATGGCAGAAACAGCAGTAATAGTCCGCCTGTCACAAATATATATATATATATATAAATAAAAATAATAAAAAATAAAAATATATAAATAATATATATATATAATATAATATAAAATTTGTGGCCAATCCCTTTAACACCTCTGTTATAAAGCTGGAGCCAGATAATACAGAATCCATCACTGACCATAGGTGATGGTCATAGCTCAACCCTTCTTCTCCCAGCACACTGACCTTTGCACAGGTCACAGAGCATGCCCACTACACGTTCCCATAGAAATTATTGAGTCCTGTACAGACAACAGATTCCTTTGGTCCATGTGGCTGCTATAAAAAAAAAAAAAAAAAAAAAAAGCATTGAATTTTTGGTCGCAGATGAAAGCAGGCACTTTAACTTTTTCAGGTGCCTCTTTATAGCCACAGTGATTTGGGAATAACAGTACACTCTTCAGCTCTACAAATCAGATAGTACAGTACTAGTACTGGGTGATTAATACTGCTTAATCTGTGCCATTACTACATTTTAAGTTATTGAATATTGCAGATTATGATCTTTATTGATCTCTCATTACAACACCAATAAAACACTTTTAAACAGGTACCACCTTGTTTCTGTATAAAGGATTATTAAAGAGGATGCTGATTAGTACTGTGATTTGGATTTGGGTCAAAGTTAAATTTTAATTTGATTATGGTCATCCGGAAGCAAATTTAGTTTAACCCCTTAATGCCAAGGCCTTTTTAAATCACGCTTGTTTTTCCCTCCTCGCCTTCCCAGAGCCATAACGTTTTTATTTTTCCACCGACATTGACAAATGAGGGCTTTTATTTTGCGGGACAAGATGTACTTAATAATGTTGTCATTCATCGTACCATAGAATATACTGGGAAACCGCAAAAAAATTCAAAGTGGGGCAAAAGGTAAAAAAAATGTACTTAAGCCTTGTTTGCAGGAGTTTTGTCTTTACAGCGTTCAATCTTCGGTCAAAATTCTACAGGTTGATACGAATCCGGCAATACCAAACATGTACGGATTTCGTTATGTTTTGGTACTTTAAAAAAATTCCAAACATTTTCTATTTTTGAACTTTGCGCAGCGGCGCCATTTTCTGCGACCGATAACTCTTTTGTACTAACAACTACGGACTTGAGTGAGGGTGCAGTTTTTGCGGGATGAAGTGTACTTTTTATTCATACCTGTTTGGAATCCATGCAACTTTTTTGATCAAATTTTCTTTCTGTCTGCGGCGGAATACATGGCGGCGATGGAAGTCTTCACAAGTCTTCCAGCCGCCATATTAAGTGATCTGGGCCCTGTGATTTCGCTGCAGGGACCCCGATCAAAGTGAGGACTGTGCTGGACTGTTTCTCATTTATTTATTTAGACACAGCAGCCATCTTTGTTGCGGCGTCTAAGGGGTTAAACAGCGCAGGATGGCACCAGCATCATCCCACTCTGTAACCGGCAGGTTTTAGCTACATTTAGCAGCTAACATCCGCTGGCTATGTAGTGGGATCGCACCAGCATTAGGACGTACTCATACGTCCATTGTCTGTAAAGGGTTAATGTGGTAAAAAAAAAATCCACCTTAGCCCTAACTGAAACCATAGTGCATGTCGGAAACTCATCTGGGAAAATCTGGAAAACCACAGAGTCAGGGATAGTCCAACTGTAACCCCAAACTTAACCCTAACCCCAGGGTTAGGGTTTTGGTTAAAGGGGTGTTCCAGGACTTACAAATGCTCATTTGTTCCATGGGGCATTGATTAAAAATAGAAAAAAAGAAGCATACTCACCTCTGTGGTGCTCCCTTTCTGCCCCGATGGCCGCCCGTTATCTCACTATAGCAGTGAACGTTCATCGTTCATGTGCTATCTGCAGCCAATCACAGGCCACAACGTTTCCCAAATATCTGGTTTGATTTTTTATTTGTATTCATTTATAATGCATCTCTGGTTACTTGTATTTTTTAAATTATATAATAGTAAAAGTTAAGTTTTAGTAAAGGGTTTTCAGTGATTCATCAGATTCAAGCTAACATTTTTTCTAGTGCAGGTTGGAAGATAAACCCTTTGATCTGATTGATGTTTTATTCATGAATATGTTTCAGAAATATCAGTTGATGTTATCTCACTCAGTGTCAGATATTTAACATAATTATTCCTTTTCACAGTGGGCCATGCTACTACCAGGTCTCCCTGACTCCAGTGATTGACTCCCCAGTCTCACGATCTCCTCACACGGTGACCTTGGTGTCTCTTCCTGCATCAGATGGCAGACGTGGTCTGTCTGTTTCCATTACTCCATCATGTGCTGAGCACTCTCACACTGTGCGAGTCCGTGAGTGAGTATCTTTTAAGTCTTTGACAATTGTCTTATGTAAATCTAGAGAGGTGTGTTATTCTGGGTGCAACATGAAAACTGAGTTTAAAGTATGGGATCTGGGTCCTGGATCCAAAACGTGGATTTAGTGCGAGCAAGTCAGTGGGCAGCCTGACTTCTTAAAGAGAACCTGTCACAAAGGTTATGCCTCCCTTGCTGAGGGCAGCACAAGCTAGTGACACACCTGCTGTTCCCAGAGCTGTGTCTCTTATTTTGTAAGATGCTTTAGTTTTTGAGTATTTAGTGCTTAAATCTGCAGTTTTCAGCCAGAAAAGAGTCATTCAAAGAGTCAGTTTTTTTCAAACCCCGCCCACCTGATGCTAGCCCCGCCCATCTCAACTGATAAACCTATTACTTTGAATAGATAGAAACATGTGAATAACTGTCAGTGGGCGGGGCTAGCCTTTGTTGTGCGGGGCTAACACCTGCTCATGAATAAGAATTAAATGCTCTAAAACTACAGCATCTTACAGGATAAGGACACAGCGCTGGAAACAGCAGGTCTGTCACTAGCTTGTGCTGCCCTCAGCAAGGGGGGCATAAACTATGTGACAGGTTCTCTTAAACTGCAGCAAATGGCCACTAAATAATACATAGACGGGTCAAAGCTTCCAGTGCTGCTCTGTTCTGGCTAATAAAAGGGATTAAGTGCAGAAGTTGTCTTTATGAGACAACGTTTTTTAAAGAGCACATTTAAAAAAAAAAAAAAAAAGTATAAAAAGGCCATGCATTTCAAGACAGTTACTTGCACCTTCCACTGAGTGGTAGACAATGCTTTTCATTATGAAACGGGCAAACTCATAACCCTCATAGTTTTAAGCGCGCACTGAGAATATGTCTTCTTAGGCAGGGCTAACCCTCCCTCCCCGCTGTCTGTCACACACACTTCTGTCACTCCCTGCACTTATGTAATCACAGGCACTTCTGGACTGTTATGTAAACCAAGCACTTCTCAGCCTTTGTCTGACCCATACACCCTAATAGATTGTCAGCTCTTGCGAGCAGGGTCCTCACACCTCTTGTCTGATCTGTAAGTAGTTTTTTACTATGTAATGTTTGTTTTTTTTGTCTGTAAAGTGCTGCAGAATATGTTGGCACTATATAAATTAAGAGTATTAATATAAATGTAAGCCCATATAGAATATTGCTGCCAGGCGTTGTGGAAGCTTCTGGACAAAATAAATTGTAGTAGCATTTAGGACCACATGTATGAAAACTATCTAGGTACAAGACTTTGCCTATGGCAACCAGTCAGAGGATCCCTTTCATATAGTGCTCTGAAAAAAATGAAAACGGAGCTCTGGTTGGTTGCTATGGGAAACAAAGAAAGTCTTAGACCTAGACAGTTTTCATACATGTCCCCCTTAGGCCTGGTTCACACGGCTTATTGCCGGCATACTTGCGGGTATGGATTTCGCCCCGCAATTATGCCGGCTGCCGTGCAGCGGGGCGGGGGCGGGGTGCCGGCAGCTCGCCGGCCCCATAGACTGTCATTATCTACCGCGCGCATGCGCCGTAAATAATTCACATGTCACTTTCTCCCCCGCGGCGGATTCTCCGAGCGGGGAGGAGAGGCGGAATCCATAGTTCTCTATGAGAACTGTGCATTACCGTAGTTACTGGGACGGATTGGAGCCGTACTGCAGCGCATATCCGGCGTGCAGTACGACTCCAATCAGCGCCCAAATAAGACGTGTGAACGAGGCCCTAGGGTGCGTTCACACGGCAGAGGACAAATGGTATTTTTCCGGTTTGTGTGCCATGTACACGGACGCGGGGGAGAGGTGGCGGCTTTTTTGTGCGGTGAGCGGAGTAAAAAGCCCTCCCCCCTCAAATTCACAAGCACAGATTCTGTCCGAAAACCGGACGGAAGATTGTGCTTTCAGAATGTTTTGCGGGACTGCTGCACGGGTTTTCCATAGCGCCCCATTGTACTAATGTTCGGCCGGTTTTCCAGGCGGTCTTCAAAACCGCAAACCGCCTGAAAAACCGTCCGACATGCCCTTAGGGACATGCCCTTAGTGTCCAAATAATGCCACCATACAAGGCACAAAATACTGCCACTGCAGTAACTAACAGAGCCAATAATTGCTCAAAAAGTAATACTATACATTTCCTAATAATTTCAACATACACAGCCCAGACTGTTGTCCTGTGCTTCCATACAAGAGACCTATAGGTGGGGTGATTTAACTCAGAGAGTATGGAAGATGCTCCGGCATTTGCCCCTTTTGACCTTCCTTCAATCCGACCCTGGTTGCTTTTTGTTCATTTGATTCCTGCGATCATAGTGTGTACCCCAGTATAGTTTTCACCTCTATATACATTGCTATAAAGATAACAAATGACCAGGGTATAGCTACATTAGAGGCAAAATCGTAGCATAGAAACCCATGAAAAAAAAAGTTTGCAAACTGCCTAATTATGAACGTATGTGATAGACAAGTAGAATTTCTGACTGTTCAGAAAACAACATTTTGTCAGCTGCTTCCATAGAAACCTTCCTTTCATTGCTTGCATGCTTGGAGATTAGGTCAGTTTGACCCGGTCTGGTGCCAGTGGAATTTTTTTCCCTATGAAATAGTTCTACAGACACGTTTCCAAAAATGAAGTAACTGTACAAGGTATGGGTGTGGGGAGACAATCTTGCTTCTATACTGTTTCATGTAACAGCATTTGAATGTGCTCCACCCTGGTAATACAGTATCATATATGATGTAATGGAAGGGCCTATCCAATTTAAAGAGGACCTGTGATCTCTTCATGATATGTCTGTTTTAGTAAACCCTTGTGTTCCCCATTAAATACTGAAGCATTTTTCCTTAAATCAAGTTGTGTAGTTCTTTTTTATTCCTTCCAGAAGTTCATTACCAATCAGCCAGCCGTGTGTTAACAGTTGGGGGTGTATCCTCAGTGCTGGAATGGCAACACCCATCTGACTAATTCAGTAAGGCTATGTCTACACTGCAAATTTTAAAATGCCATTGAAAATATAACAGCATTTTAACATTGCCATCGGATTTCGTAGTACATTGAATGTACTTGAATCCGCAGTGAATCTTCCGGTGGAAGGTCAGTGATTTAGGAATCCTACAGTAGAAAATCTGTGCTGTGCAGACTACCACATGGATTTTCTATTGAGGTCGATGGGGAACTGGATATAGTCGCATTTTTGGCTGATTCTAAATACTGAATCCGCTGAAATTCCAACCAGAAACCAGCGCCATGTAGACATGGCCTAATACATTTCTAAAAGGAATACTACTACTACTAACAATAATATTCTTTATTTATATAGTGCTAATGTATTCTGCAGCACTTTACAATGAAAAAAGTCCAGATGATCAGCACCGGGCCGTAGAAAAAGGAGGAACTTTATTTAGAAATAGACTGCCAATACAAAAGCGGCATAAAAACCACAGCAAATAAAAGCAAGCAGGCAGATCAGAGAGACATGAAGGACACGGACGCTAATGTAGAGAATATACAAATATAAACACAAAAATAAAAATTACATAGTAAAACAGATTATATCAACAGATTAAACAAGATGAGTGAAGGTTCTGTTTGCAAGAGCTTACAATGATTTTGGGAAAAGAAGTGAGATAAAAGGTGAGAAGTGCTTAGTCCAGCCAGTGCTGGTCCAGCCATCTTCCAAAAATATGGATTAGTACACATAAAAGTGTGTAAGAGTGCAGAGAGTGTCAGGAATCTGTGTGACTGAAAGTGGTGGGTTAACAATTAGGGAACCTTGAAGATGCACGGTATTCTCCGGGTGCACTTAGCTATAAGTGTTATAATGTTATGATTGTACAGGGTAGCACGTTCCAGAGTACTGGTGCAGCACGTGCAACGTCTTGGAGGAGAGTATAGGAGGTTAAAATAATTGAGGCATTAAATATACGATCATCAGAAGAATGTAGAATCCAGGTAGGATGGTAGACAGAAATCAAGTAGGAGATGTATGGGGTTCAGCACTGTGGAGACCTTCATGGGTATGAATGATTAAACTGTATTCTGTAGTGAAAGGGCAACCAGTGCAGTGACTGGCACGGGGTAGAAACATCAATGTAGCGGCTGGAAAAAAAGATGAGCCTGGTT
This sequence comes from Phyllomedusa bahiana, assembly GCA_025379985.1. NCBI lineage: Eukaryota > Metazoa > Chordata > Amphibia > Anura > Hylidae > Phyllomedusa > Phyllomedusa bahiana. Next base: position 151,150 of record JAODAL010003378.1, on the reverse strand, counting down.
GCTGCATTCAGCACAGTTTGAGAGTCTAAAGAACTGGAGGCCAAGAAAAAAGGAGGTACACTAGTCAGGACGAGAAAGAATGAGAGCAATATTAATAGTTTTTGTTGTTTCCGTAGTGGGGAAAAAAAAGGCAGATTCTGAAGATGTTATAAGAGAATATGCTTCAGAATTGTCATTTCACGGGGAACACATGGATTTACTAAACTGGATGTTCGGAGATGTCACAGGTCCTCTTAAAAAAAATTAAAACAAATTTCCATTCACTGACACTACACAGATTGTGAAATAATAAGAAATTTTTACCACAATAGATTTTAGAAAATTGCAGATCTCTTCACGCATTAATTAATTTTTTTTACATAAAGCCAGAAAGCTCCCTTAAGCGATCAAAAATGGAGTAAGGAATAGTCACTGAGTAGAGGTATAATAAGTGACGGATGTGGCTCATGAGACCAGTGAGCTAAATAATGAAGTATTTTGGTCAGGTTCAGCAATGAGCAATATTTTACATATTCCTTTTTCCAGGTCATTAAAATTGTTTATTAAAATGCCTTTCTTTGACAATATTTTGGACCTATCCATTTGGAAAAAAGAATCTTGTTTTAATTACTTTGCAAATATAAACCACATGTCTGCTTTTGTTACTGACATGGTTTATTTTACTCTGTTATGAAATTGGCGCTGGATGTTAGAGCTGTTTTGCATGTTATCTGCACAATATGTGAGTGCATATATTTACATTAGTGGAAAACATAATTTTTATGTTGTTTAGTCATTGAAATATTTCAAATGGTGAGTTACAGTACTATATATGTTCTAAGTTTCAATGAACATTGAACCTCCCTCCCCTGGCAAAAATTATGGAATCACCACTGCTTTTTACTACAAAGCAAATACACAAATCTCAAATTTGACATAAAATAATGCTTATTTAATAACTGAACAATCTGGCTTTATCAGACATACCTCAAATCAATGAATGTAAATTATGTGAATTAATACATGTTTTTTCAGATCAAGTAAAGTAGAAAATTATACAATCTCTTAGGGCCACATGTATGAAAACTGTCTAGGTCTAAAACTCACTTTGCCTATAACAACCAATCAGAGCCCCTATTTCATTTCATATAGTGCTCTGAAAAAATGAAAGGGGCGATCTTATTGGTTGCTATGGGCAAAAAAGTGAATTTTAGGCCTAGACAAACGGTTTTGGTCTAAAACTCACTTTTTTCCCCATAGGTTTCTATGGAGAAAAAAGTAAGTTTTAGACCAAGACCGTTTTATACATGTGGCCCTTAGTGTTAAGAGAAAAAATATGGAATCACTTTGTATGGTAACAATGCTAACCACAAAGCTGCATTTCTTAAAAAAAAAAAAAAAATACTTCCACATGTCTACAAAATGCAGATTGGTCTACAATTAAATGAGAAAGTGTTTATAGACCTTACCAACCTGTGATCTTGGATAATTGAAAACATGGTCCTAAAAAGAGAGTGGTCAATTAATCAAATAATAGAAATGGTTATAGGTAGAAGATGTTGGTTGTTCTCAAATAGCTGTATGTAATACCTGATGTAAATGTAAATAAGAGGGAGAACATATGGGTGGACAAAAGCAGATGGCAAAGTATCCGATAAAATACGCAAAGCAATTATAACGAGCCGGGGAAGTGGATCCACTGGACGGCCGCAAGTGGTGGTACAGGCCACACCAGGGAGCGGAATCTAAGTGGGTCCCAGTTTTCACCAGAGCCCGCCGCAAGGCGGGATGGACTTGCCGCGGCGGGATTCCACCAGGTCGCTACCCCTAATGTGACTTGCTTGCGGAGGCGGCCAAGGTGCAACGCGGTACAGAAACGGTAGACATACTTGTAGTCGGGGTCAGGCCAGAAGGTCAGGGCAGGCAGCAAAGGTTCGTGGTCACAGGACAAGAGCAGACCGGACTAGTACACAGGAACGGTTAACTGGAACAACGTAAGGCTTCCTCGCGAAGGTACAGGTGCTATGGATTTTCCAGAGACATAGCGGAGGTGGAGCCTTTATATAGGGTCAGCGGCCGGCAATTAACCAATTACCGGTGCGCTGACCCTTTAAATTTAAGAGAGACAGCGCACGCGCCCTAAGGAGCAGGGACGAGTACACCAGCTGGCAGGCACCCACGAGGAGGTAGGAGCACGGTCACGCGAGTGGGGGCACCGAACTGTGGGCTGCGGCATCACTTGTGACAACAGCATATGTGACAGCAATAAAATAGAAAATTCACAATATAACAAAAGAAAAACAAATTAATAAAAACAAGTGTCAATGTTTGTGTAAGAAACTGTAAGAAACTGTCTGAATAAAATGGAATTCATGTATGGAGAAACTAAAGCAAAGCCAGCGCGAACACCTGAACAAAAACAGAAGAAAACAAGGTTACAGTAGGATAAAGAGAAGCAATCATGGAGAGTGGAGGCTTGGATGAAAGTGATATTCAGTAGTGAATCACCAACCTGCATTGGCTATAAAGATGATGCTTTAACTTTTGTCTGTTGCTGGTCTAATGAAATTGTAAAGGAGTGAGTCTGAAAAAACAATCACATTTTTCCATCACTGATGATAAAGGGTTGTATATCACGTAAAGGACAGGGAAGATGGTAATCATTACCTTATGATGGACATTTTTAACACTTTTAATTCCATCAGCAAAATATAGGTTTGATGATTGAAGTCATTTTTCAAGATGATACATCTTGTCATATAGCAAATAGTCTTAATGCTAGCAGAGGGACATCAATTTACTAACATAGCCAGCAAACAGTCCAGATCGTAATTCAATTAAAGGGGTTTTGCTACTTCACAAAATCCCTTCTGAGGCTAGCTTGTAGCTTGCTACGAGCTTGGACCAGAGAATAGGGAGATGACTGTGTTTGTGCACCTCTCCCCCGTTCATGTCTATGGAGTTTTGAATATACCTGAGCACACTTAGGGCATTTCCCCACGGCACGGGTTTTCGGCCGGTTTTTCAGCCGGTTTGCGGTGTTTCAGACCGCCTGAAAAACTGGCCGAAAATGAGCACAATTGTGCTCTATGGAAAACCCGTGCAGCAGTCCCCACTGCACAGGTTTTCCGCCCGGCGGGTTTGCCGCCGGCGGTCCGGCAGCAAAACATTGAGCAAGCACCATCTTCCGTCCGGTTTTCAGACGGAATATGTGCTTCTCAATGGGAGGGGGGAGAGTTCTTCTCCGCTCATCGTGGAGAAAAGCTGCCCCCTCCCCCCCCCCCTCGCGCGCGGCCGTAGGGACGGGCGCAAAACCGGACAAATACCGGCCGGCAAACCGGCCGGTATTTGTCCTATGCTGTGTGAACGCGCCCTTACTTGACTATTTTCAAATCTCCCATAGAAATGAATAGGGAGAACTGCCGTTCTCTGAGCCCTGCTCCTAGTCCTCCTCAGCAGGGATTTTGCAAGAAGCAAAATAGCAAAACTCCTTTGATAATTTATAGTAGAAATAAAAAAATTGGTCAACTTCTTCTTAAGAATGTTGGAATCGACTTGATGTAGAATATTGTTTATCAATAATGAAGTCCATGCATTTGAATTTGTATATCATATGCCCCAGGGGGAGTGACAAAGTCCTTTTTTTGCTGATGGTTCCATAAATCTATTATTACATGATCTGGAAAAACATATGTCAATAATTAAAATGTCATTTGTTCAAGGTATGTTTCATAAGGCTAACAATTTTAGCTATTAAACAAGGATTTTTTGTGTTGTATATGTGATTTGTGTATTAGCTATAAAGTATAAAGCTGGGTGACCATCCTTTAAGTGTAATGATTCCATCATTTTGCCAGGGGTTGTATTTTCCAGCAATTCATTACTATCACTTGAATGATGAAGTATCTTCTATGGAGGAAATTTCTGTAATATTGTATATACCAACACTCTTTGCCATGTGTTTTAGATTGGATGCTGATTGTCTCAGTCCTGATATTCAAGGCTCAATTCATGTTGGAGATCGAATACTGGAGATTAATGGAACCCCTATTCGCAGTGTGCCCCTTGATGAGGTGACCCACCACACTTTTCGTCATTGTTATTTAATTCTATTATTTCATCTTTTTAATAAACCTATTGTTTATTTTCGCTAGATTGATGTGTTAATCCAAGAGACCAGCCGGCTCTTACAGCTAACCATTGAGCATGACCCACATGAAAATACCATTTTGCCCACCCCCTGCACGGAACCTGGAATCAGACGCCAGAGGCCTGTTACGTACGTCATTTCAAATCTCTATCTTAGATATAACAGTGATTTACTTGTATCGTCTTGCGTGAATTATTGAAATAATTTCAGATAATAGAATTTTGTTGAAAAAGAATAGTAAGAATATGCTTGCAGCATTTAAACAATTTCTTACATGAATGCATATAATGCAATATTTGCAACAAAGACGACAATTCTCATGAAAATAAACCCAATTTTTGCAGAAATCTTTTACTGTGGGTCTCTACACTAACAAATGCCCCTACATATCTGACCACTTTTGAATTAGATTTTTAAGGAGTGTTCCTACTAACCCTTTTCTGCACTTCAGGTCGCCTCATAGCTGGAATGAGGAGAATGACGAGGCCCGCACTTGCGACCATCCTCCCCATTCACTTCTTTTGGAATTCCAAATACAGCTAATTGAGTGTGCTTGGCTATATTCTGAACTCCCATAGAAATGAATGTGGAGGATGGCAGCAAATGGCGCCCTCCTCATTCTCTAAAACAATAGGCTCATAGCTAGCTATGAGCCAACCTGCAATGCTGAAAGGCACTAGTGGGAATACTCTTTTTAGTCTGTAATAATCAAAAAACTGTTTTTTTTTTGTTTTTAAATATCTTTGCTTTAAGTCTTGTATCTTTGTGTATAGGGTTATTATCAAGCCTTATCTACAACTTTAGCTAAAAGATAGAACTGTCACTACAAATTGATATATAGTGACTCTGCTAATTTTCTTCTAGCCAATACAGTAAAGCTGACAGATGGACTACAGAACATAGGATGTCTCAGTCTATTGCTTTAATGATCCATGACAAAACTGCAATAATTCTGAATGTTTGTTTGCACAACTCAAAAATATACTTTAAGGGTCCGTTCACACGGCACAGTACAAATACTGGTTGGTTTATCCGACCGGTATTTGCACTGCTTTCAATGCTGTGCACACGGCTGCAGGGGGACGGCTTTTCTCTGCAATAAGCGGAGAAAAACACTCCCCCTTCACAAAGACATGTTCATATTCCATCCGAAAACCGGTTGGAAGAATGAACCTGTTCTATGTTTTTCGGCCCGCCGGCGGTCTGAAAAACTACCGGGCGGAAAACCTGTGCAGTGGGGACTGCTCAGCGGGTTTCCAATCGGGGTCCATTGAAAAGTTTGCGACCGGTTTTTCAAAACCGAAAACCATCTAAAAAAACGGCCGCAAACCCGTGCCGTGGGGACAAGCCTCAAACCTCCAAAATCAAGAAATAAAAACATAAGAAGTTACTTTAATCAAAAACGGATATTGCAACTTAAAGGGGTTTTGCCACAAAATGAGTTCCTTACCTCCTATCTGCTCAGGAGAGAATATAAACAAAGCATGCTGAGTCATGAACGGCTGCTGGGGTGAGAGGGAAGGGGGTGAGCAGAGAGCGAGGAAGCAGGGAGCGTCTCTAATGTTTAGTCAAATAATAACATTACAACAGTGGATTATCTATACAGCAGACAGACTCATACACTGCACTTTCTCCCCAGCCCCTTGCAAGCTCCTTCATGTTCCCTTTCATCAGATAAGAAGTGCAAACATGAAAGCACCAGATCAGCTCCTGTCAGTGTCCTGGTCGTGTCTAATGTAAACTTTCAGGAAACTAAGGGGGACTGAGCAATGCTGTAGCTCTCACAGGCTTCACTTTTTGTAATCACATATATTTAGAAAAGTGATTAAATACCCATTTTGGAGGATCCCACGTCAACATTACATCATGGCAAGACCCCTTTAAGTTAAAAACATAGGTTAAAAAAGACATGGGTCTATCAAATCAGGACTTTCTTTTTCAATTGCACATCAGCGATTAGTGAGGGACTGACTACTCAGAAGTCTACTGAAAGGCTTGTTCCTTCAAGTCTAGCAGTGAGGGTATAGATACAGTAATCAGACAAATGTGTGATTGTAAGTTTAATTCAATTAGCCAGATTATGTTTACTGAAACAGGAAGAGGGAACATTGGGTTTCCTGGCAAATCTAAAATCTCACTTGCTTTTGCAGTCACTGCTTGACACTGAGTACTGCTTAGCTTTTCTTGTCATCAGCATACTCAAGTCCTTCTCCTGTTTTCTTATCTACAGCTTTATGCTATCTAAAATGTATGCAGCAATACAAGTACTGTTGCCTAGGTGCATTACTTTACATTTATCATTATCAACATTAAAATTCATCTGTCATGTTCTTGCCCATGCTGTCAGTTTATCTAGGTTGTTCTTTAGCATTTTGCAGTCAAACTGTGTTTTATGTATCCTACATAGCTTTGTATTATTGGAAAAAACTGAAAATGTACTTTCAATCCCATCCACAAGGTCATTACTGCAGAGATTAAAGAGAAATTGGCCTAACACAGATTGTGATAGTATCTCACCGCTGTCTTTGTTTTCTGCCCCTTTACCAATTCTTTACAATGTCCCCTAATCTCTATATCTGCAGCTTCTGTACTAAGCTGTTACAGTGTACAACAGTATCAAATGCTGATAAATAGGTGCTTTTATATCAGCCACATGAAAAACAACCAGATTTACAGTTTTCTTATATAAGCCAAGCATGTTGGCTATCATGAAGCTCAAAAGAAGTACTAATCCTCATTAGAGAGAGGCACCATGTAGGTGTGTGGAAACTTATACACCTTGGTTGCTTCACTAAAATTTAAGTATCTTCAAAAAAGCTCATGGGAAAAGAGCTAGGATTCTGCCAGCCTACCTACTGGATGTAGCGTTCTTCAAGTCACATCCAACTACCTTGCACTGATGGGGGCGAACACCCAAAAATAGTTATCGGCAGATAAGTATTTGGTGTGGCTTTAATCCCATTTTGCATGACTCAGTGAGTCAGATGTGACTTGAGGAATGCTACATCCAATAGGTGACACTGCAGAGTCTTAAAAGCGTCTTCAGCTATCTTCCCTTCTTTTGCACATCCTGGAATCTTCCTCCTCAACAGAAGTGATAATGATGATGGGCAAAAAGGCTTTACAGCTTGATATAACAGTGGTTACAAACTGGATACTCCAGAGCATTCATTTTGGACTGAGCTGTATCCCTTTTCGCTTGAACACTACTTAATGGGGTGCATAGACCATTAATAAACAAAGTAGGTGGTTAGCTAGCTCACCTGATTCCTCAATAGAGCAAGTGTGACATACTTCCACGATGCAGCTATAATAATCTTGCATGGAATACTTCTCAATGGAGTGTGGCGTCTTCAGAAAGTGAAGCAAGGTGTCCAGCAAGAAATGGTTAAAAATATCCAAACTTCTTTATTGTAGCAAATCCATAAAAAATGCCAAGGACACAATACTGGACAAACAAATAGTACTATATTTTTGGCTCATGTTGTGCCCTTGGCATTTTTTATTGCTACAGTAAAGAAGTTTGGATATTTTAACCATTTCTTGCTGGATACCATTAAAGGGAATGTGTCATCAAAAATTACTTATTGTTTAACTCACATTTTTATATTAAACACATTTTTTGAGGATTTTTGGTTATATATTTTTTTTATTTTCCATATCACTTTCAATATTTTTTAAGAATTCTTAAGTCCTGCAGTTTTCACTTTGGCCACTAAGCCCAATATTAGTCTGACACTTCCTGTCCTGCACAGAAAGATTCTCAGTAGTCTGCTCATTATCAGTACAAAGAGGGTCAAACTGAAAGGAGACACCAGTGTGAATAGATAACACAGGATTAACACCCTTTCACCTCCCTGCACAGTGACTTCTTCCCAGGTCACAGAGCATGACTAGAATACTCTCCTATAGAAGTGAATGGGACTGAGTCAGTCTTAAAGGGGATGTATCGGTTCCTTACTTCGGCTCATTCACACTGCTCTGTGCTTCTCAACTCTGTGAATGCGGGGGGGTTTCTTCCCCTCCCACCTGGATGACATCATCCCCCCTTCATTGCTGGCCTGAGACTGCCCCCCCCCCCCTCCCCTCTGAGTCCACATATCACTGTGTCTCTCCCTATCAGTCTTATTTTATAAGAGCTGTATACATACCACAGGCTGCATTCAATCTAATCTGAGCACTGATCTCTCACAGCTGGAGATGTATTACAGCTTTCTAAGAACGCACAGATCTGCGTGTATGCAGGAGAGTTAGGCACAGGGTCAAAACTGTCATGTTTTCTCATTGTACAATCTGCTGCAGTCTGTTTCTGCTGGGTGTGGAGACAGAAAATGCTACGGCCCCTAACTCTGAGTCATTCTGTACAGCCCGTGAATCGACCCAGGGGCTGTACAGAATGTAAATGAGCTCTCAGCTAGTGAATTGCAAGGAGGAGGGACTAGACCCAGACTGGATATCAGTGTAAATAAAAACACAAGATAAGGGACACTGTGAGAACAAGGCAGCTTTGCTAATGACATCCAATTGCAAAGTTGCTTGTTTTCACTGTCCCCTTATTCTGAAGACCATTTAATGAAACGATAACACCCTTTTAAGTCTCCTATGTGCATGAAGCTACTGTAAAGCATCTCTCTGACTGCTGTTAAAGCAGTGCAAACAAGGCCTAGTGGTCAAAATGAAAACAGCAAGATTCAAGAATTATTAAAAAAATATTGAAAGTGATATGAAAAATTAAAAAGAAAAAAACAACCAAAAATTCCTAAACAATGTGTTTAACATAATAACGGGACTTAAACAATGACTAATTTTTTGATGACACATTCACTTTAATCCTGTACTGAGATATGATGTACAGTTATACAACACCATGGCATGTAAGGGATTAAGGAACGGTTTTGCGGATCATTCAATTGCCCAATGCCCCTCCCCCCCTCCCCCTCTTCACGACAAGATCACAGAATGCCAATTAGTTGATATGGCAACTGCGGGCCAAGTGAAAGCCTCCCTAGTTGCCATCTCACTACCATGTAATAAATAGTAGTGAGATAGTAGTGTGCATGAAATAATACCACCTAGTACACAAGTACTTTTGGGGATCTATAAGTACCATAAAAAAGAGAAAAACAATATTAAAGGTTCAAAATACTCTCTTTTTGCCATTTTAGACATAAAATGATTAGAAAAAAGTTACATATAATTGGTTTTGCCATGTCCGTGAAAGTTTCATCCAATAAAATATAATGATAATATAATGATTTATTCCATACGGTAAACCAAGTGAAAAAAAATACCTGTTGGTAAAATTGCAGTTTTTTTGGTCATTTGGAATAAACCTGATTGATGAGCTGCATGTATCCCAAAATGATTCCAAGTAAAACTGCACTTCAGTTATCCAAAATAAGCCCATACTCAGCTCAATGAAAAAAAAAAAAATAAATGCCGTTGCAACACAAATTTAAAAAATAAATGCGTTTTTATTTTTTGAAAGGTACTAAAACATAATGAGAACTCTAACAATTTGTTATCACTGGAATCGTATAGACCTTCAGAATAAAGATAGCATGTCATACAGAACAGTGAACTCCATAAAAACAAAACCCCCACAACAATGATGAAATTGCCTTTTTTTCACATTCCACCCTACAAAGAATTTGTTTTGGTTTCTCAGCACATTATATCATACAGTTAGTGGCAGCATTAAAAAGTACAATTTGTCCCGCAAAAAGTCTATGTACATGAAAAATAACAAAGGACAGCGGGGAGGAAAAATGAATGCAAAGTAAACATTGAATTACTGTAACCAACAATATAGCAATAGTAAAGTGCAATCATATGATGTCAAAGCTGTCATAAAGCTTATCTACATTGGTGTGTGAACCGTACAAATTTTTTTTATATTTGTGCATAAATTTGATGAAAAACTCCATCAGATTCAAACTCAATCAGAGTCAAATAAAAAAAAAATAAGTAAGTCGGCTCCCCATGGTCCAGATGCTGGAGGGCCCGCGCTCCCCCCGGGCTCTTACCCCTAGCACCCCCCCCTTTTTTTTTCTGTTGTTGTCTTGTTCTGCTTAATATCGTCTAATTCGTTTATACTTCTGCCGGTCATGCCTTGCTGTCTAACACAGCGATTGTTAGTGTTATCAACACAGTAATCCATTCCATACCTACTAAGTTGAACTTTTAATTCATGGTAAAAGAGCACTTTTGATATTAGATGGAACCACCTCACAAATTTCTGGACTTAATACATGGGCTCGATTTGTGTTCTTCATAATCATCTGTTTCATACCTACTAAGTTGACCTTTCAACTCATTGCAAAAGAGCTCTCCCAATATTAGGTGGAAACACCCCACAAACTCCTGATTTGATACATGGACTCTATTTGCGTTCTCCTCAAATTAGCTTGTAAATTTTGAGAATGATTCTTCCCTTCCTTTTCCCCTTTTTGTTTTTGTCCCCACCTTCCCTCCCCTTGTTTTCTTGATGCCCCATATTGGGGTAAATGTTTGTCTTTACTTGAAAACGTTAATAAAGATATTATGAAAAAAAAAAAAAAGTTAAAAAATATTAGGTCCTTTATTTGTTGAGGAAACTTTCATAAACTTTTCAGCACCACTGTATAACCTCTACTTATGATAGTTAGTATACTTATACAAAAATGGGCAGTAGCAGATATAGATCATATACAACATACAAGAAAACCTACAAAAAATTTATAAGATGCTAAATAATAATCATTTTCCTGAGGGATATAACATACAAAGATTATAAAAGACAAAAACGTGCACAGAGAAAAAAGGGCGCAACACACCTCCAACATCCCAAATGTATGTAAGTTCCAGTAAACACATAATATAAGAAGTCTATTATATAAAGGACAAGTGAATAACACCAAGTCATCAAATGCCACATGGTATATTTAATATAAAGCTGTGTATAATTATATATACTAGACCTGGATAATGCAGATGTAGAAGAGGGCACCCAACCCCTGCCCTGACGCACATTTCGCTTGCGCTTTTTCAAAAGGGAAATCACTTTGAAAATCATTACATCTGCATTGTCCAGGTCTAGTATGTGCTTTTATTATGCACAGCTTTATATTATATATACCATGTGGCATTAGGTGACTTGGGAAGACATGTATGAAAGGGTTTTGCTCCCATAGACTTTCACGGCAGGTAATCATAGCTCTCAATGAGAGTTTAGAATTACCGCATTTGCGGGGCTTACTTCGGGCGTATTGCAGCGCAATTACGCACCGAAATACTTCCCGCAAAGACCCCATGTGAACATGCCATAAGACTGTCTTTATTGCCCATAGCAACCAATCAGAGCTTTGCTTTCATTTTTCCAGAGCAGTAAAAGAAATGAAAGCTGAGCTCTGATTGGTTGCTATGGGCAACAAGGACAGTCTTGGGCACGTCTACCCTGCTATGGACAGAAAACGTCCGAAAGTCAACTGTTTTTTTTCCGATGCACGACCGTGGTTGTTGGTCACGTTTTGCGCAAAAATTGCGGTTGCTTCCTGTTTTTTTTCAATTATATGGGAAGACGCCGAAAAAACTAAAAGCGCCAGCGTATTATACAGCATGTTGAAAGCACCGAAAGCAGAAAAAATGACCTGTGGAGACTACAGGTCATTTTTTCTATTGTCGTCTCGTATTTTCGGTGGTTTTGAAATCCTAAAACTGCCCAAAATACGAATGAGATTCTATGTTTTTTCTGTAGTTTACATATATTTGTGATGTTGGAGGTACATTGTGCCCTTTTTTCTGATTTGTTTTTTATGATCTTTGTATGTTATATCGCCCAATAAAGTTATTTTTTTTTGTAGGTTTTCACTACTTATAATAGATAAGATTTCATATTGACTCTTACTGTCTTTCTTCTTCTCCCATGTAAAGACGTAGCTGCAGCATAGACAGATCACCGGGATCTAGCTGTGTGGGTTCCCCATCCTGCTCTAGAAGAGATATGTGTCGCTCTGAATCTGTCCGTGGTGTTACTGGAGCACATCGAATATTCAGGCCTTCGGATCTCATCCCTGGAGAAGTGCTAGGAAGAGGCTGTTTTGGGCAGGCAATTAAGGTGATTATTAATGCATGTAATTCACATGACGCTTCACATAATGGCCCTGAAAGTGTCGGTGCGGAATTGTGGCAAGAAACTGTTCAAGACAGATTTTCTGCCTCCTATACTTAAAGGGGTTTTGCCACGATGTAATGTTGACGTGGGATCCTCCAAAATGGGTATTTAATCACTTTTCTAAATATATGTGATTACAAAAATTGCAGCCTGAGAGAGCTAACAGGCTGCCTTACCTGCCCTTAGTTACTTAAAAGCTTCTATTAGATACGACCTGACAAGAGCTGCTGGCCGGGCTTGCACAGAGAACACTTTTATCTGATGGAGAGGGAGCTGAAGAAGCTTTTTTAAAGGGACCGGGTAGAAATATTTTGTCTTTTGTATACATAATCCACTAGTTGTAGTGGTGGGTTATCTGAGTAGATCCCTGCTTATCTTGATGACAGAGAACATGAAGAAGCTTTCAAGGCACCGGGTAGAAATATGTTGTGCTTTGTATACAGAAACCACTAGTTGTAGTGTGATTATCTGAGTAGATCCCTGCTTTATCTGATGACAGAGAACATGAAGAAGCTTTCAAGCTGCTGTGGAGAAAAGGTGTTGTCTTTTGTATACAGAATCCACTAGTTGTAGTTTGATTATTTGAGTGAACATTTCACACTCTGGCTGTGTCTCTCTCTCTCTCTCAGCTAGCGTGGCTTATTTTCAGCGCTTTTAGGATTTTAAAAGCGCCGGAAATATGATCGTTCGTGCAGCCCCATAGATCACAATAGAAAAAATGACTTGTAATCTCCGCAGGTGATTTTTTCTACCATCGTCTTTCGCCGCCGGCGTATTATACAACATGTTGTATAATACGCCGGCACTTTTAGTATTTCGCCTTCTTCCCATACAATTCAGTTGTATGGGCGACGTAAAAAAAAACGAGAATCGGTTGTTGATACCGGTAGTTGAAAATATACATGTAAAATTAGCATTGTCTGGAGATCAATGCTGATTTTTCATAGTAATAAATGGCAATTATTTTACTTTTGTTTTTTGAATCTTTTTTGGGGCAGATTACGCACCTAGTCAAAAAACACACCTACCCTTTCAGACAATCACCATCCTATGTGTCCTTTATGACTGTTGATTAGTTATAGTGATCACAAGCCTCTTCTTACCATTCAAAACTGTTCATTTCCAAACGTTGATGTTAGTAGAGGCACGTAACCGGTGTGGCCAGTCAGCGGCTGCAGCAGTGATGTCCTGTTTGGAAGAGAATGGTAGATAAACAGACTAGAGAGAACCAGGGCTGAAACTGAGGAAGGAGATGTAATTTTTTATCTTATTTTTTATTTGGCACCAGCAGCTTAATATTTCATTTTTATTTTAACGAGACAACCACTATTAAAAACTGTTGTGTTTCTATGTTTCTTTGCTTACCAGAATTTGGTGTCATGACATATGCTCATTGTATTTCTGTTGTCAGGTTACTCATCGTCAGACTGGTGAAGTGATGGTGATGAAGGAGTTAATAAGATTTGATGAAGAAACACAGATAACCTTTTTGAAAGAGGCAAGTATTTTTTAGTGATTATGTTCCTCGCTTGCAAAAGTCTCCTCTTGGGACTGACCATAAGCAGGGATGGACCTCTCTAACCAACAGGAGGGGAGCAGAGGAGTGACTCTGCTCCAACTTTCCTGCTGTCTTCCTATTGGTTGGAGAGATGAATTTCTCTTAAAGAGAACCTGTCACATAGTGTTTGCCCCCTTGCTGAGGGCAGCACAAGCTAGTGACAGACCTGCTGTTTCCAGGGCTGTGTCCCTTATTCTGTAAGATGCTGGAGTTTTCATGTATTTAATGCTCAAATCTGCAGTTTTCGTCAGAAGAGTCCTTAGAAGTGTCAGTTTTTTTCAAACCCCGCCCTCCTGTGGCTAGCCCTGCCCACCTCAAATGACAAACTATTTCTTTGAATAGGTAGAAAAAAATGAATAACGTAGTGGGGGGGGCTAAACCCTTTTGGGGGCGGGGAACACCTGCTCATGAATAAGATTTGAGGGGGATAATGCTTAAACTCTGCAATTTCAGAATAAAGCCATGTTCAAACGGCTTAAATGGGCCGTATTTCCGGGCCGTAATTACGCCGAAGTCGCAAATTACGGGCAAAAAAAGGGCCATTCTTCGGGAATTCAATTCTTAGAGAACATAGATTACGTTCCCCCCCCTGCTCGGGAAATCCGCCGGGCGGGGAGTAAGTAATGGTAAATTACCCAAAGGGGAAAACCGGGCCGCTGGTAATGCAAGTAATGGGCCGCGAAGTGCCGGCCCCCCTCCTCCCCCGCTCCGCCCCCCCGTCCACACGGCGTAATTGGGGGCGTAAATTCTTTCCCCCGTTAAAAACCTGTGAACATAGCCCAAGGGACCAGCCTGGAAAAAATCTGTCTGACACTGGCGTGTTTTTCCCTCAGAAGGGGGGGCCCCAACCTATGTGACAGGTTCCCTTTAATAAAATTATCTGATTGACAAAATGAAAGGTGACCTCACAAATAGGGTTCATAGTTAACATGTTGGCTACTTCAAATGAATTTGCCTTTAATTGGTTTGCAGACTATGGTGGGGTAGAGGTTAAATGAAGTCTTAAAAGAACCCCACATAGATTATACCCCCCTTTCTGAGGGCAGCAAAGTAGTGACGACCCCGTTTCCCCGTGCTGTGTCCCTTTTTCTGTTTAAAATCTGTAGTTTTCGTGTATTTAATGCTCAAATTTGCAGTTTTCAGCCAGAAGAGTCATTTGAAGAGTCAGGGTTTTTTCAAACCCCGCCCACCTTAGTCTAGCCCCGCCCACCTCAACTAATAAACCTATTACTTTGAATAGGTAGAAACATGTGAATAACTGCCAGTGGCCGGGGCTAGCCTTTGGTGGGTCGGGCTAACACCTGCTCATGAATAAGATTTGAGCACTAAATACTCTAAAACTCCAGCATCTTACAGTATAAGGGACACAGTGCTGGGAACAGCAGGTCTGTCACTAGCTTGTGCTGCCCTCAGCAGGGGAGCATAACCTATGTGACAGGTTCCCTTTAAGTGAATTACTGTCAAACTGACCAGTTGTGAGCGGCTACACTTGCAGTGATCACTGTGATTGACTGACTTCTGGCCAGAAGTACAACAGCTCCCTGAATCAGAGAACAGGTAGGCAAGGAGATAGAATGGCGAGTACATGCTGCTGCAGCAAGGATTAGCAAGGATGTGCTGCTGGAGTAGGTAATAGTGAGGATGTGCTGCTGTAGTAGGTGGTAGCAAGGATCTGCTTCTGCAGTAGGTGGTAGCAGAGATGTTGCTGCTGTAGTAGGTGGTAGTAAGGATGTGCTGCTGGAGTAGGTAATAGGGAGGATGTGCTGCTGTAGTAGTGGTAGCAAGGGATCTGCTTCGCTGTAGTAGGTAGCAGAGAGATGTGCTGCTGGAGTAGGTAATAGTGAGGATGTGTTGCTGTAGTAGTGGTAGCAAGGATCTGCTTCTGCAGTAGGTGGTAGCAGAGATGTTGCTGCTGGAGTAGGTAATAGTGAGGATGTGTTGCTGTAGTAGTGGTAGCAAGGATCTGCTTCTGCAGTAGGTGGTAGCAGAGATGTTGCTGCTGGAGTAGGTAATAGTGAGGATGTGCTGCTGGAGTAGGTGGTAGCAAGGATCTGCTTCTGCAGTAGGTGGTAGCAGAGATGTTGCTGCTGTAGTAGGTGGTAGCAGAGATGTTGCTGCTGTAGTAGGTGGTAGCAGAGATGTTGATGCGGAAGTAGGTATTATTTAGGATGTGCTACTGTAGTAGATGGTAGCAAGAATCTGCTTCTGTAGTATGTGGTAGCAGAGATGTTGCTGCTGTAGTAGGTGGTAGCAGAGATGTTGCTGCTGTAGTAGGTGGTAGTAAGGATGTGCTACTGTAGTATGTGGTAGCAATGATCTGCTGCTGCAGTAGGTGGTAGCAGAGATGTGCTGCTATAGCAAGTGAAAGCAAGGATTTGTTGCTGCAGTAGGTGGTAGTGATGATGTGCTCCTACAGATGGTGGTAATGGAGATTTGTTGCTGGGGGGGGTAAAGGCAAGAAGGAAAATTAAGGAGAGGGCAGACTTAATGAAAAACTGCTTGGCAACCTTATTCCCTTGCTGTTAATGAAAAACTGTATGTAATGAGTAATATATAATATATATATATATATATATAAATATATATATATATATTATATATATATATATATAAGTTATAGTATAATATATATATTGATGTGTATATGTGTTAGTATATAAATTATGTGTATATATATATACATATATATACACATAAGTACACACACATATGAGAGGGATGAGCTTCTGTCTGTGGAATGCATGTAATGGTGACGAGGTATTAATAGCAGTAGTAGTTCCTATTTGTTGTGACATCAAAGGGGTAGTGATTTAACAATGGGCATGGTCCAGCACCACTTAGGAATGAGTGGTAATACAGTATGACAGGAAAGGATGTGGGGAAAACGTCACAAGGTGTCAACCTTATAAACAGAGTGTAGGACCTGCAGCTGCCAGACAGCCACAACAGCTGCATTTAGCAGGGACAGCTAATGCTTCAGCGTAGTGTCCCAGGTAAAGCTCCATAACCTGTGACATCATAGGGATCATAGTCACAGCTTTGGTGACATCGTCGAAGTTGATAGAAAAAGAAAATGTTTGGACAGCACTGAGGTCCTCAATATCCAAAATAATAACATAAATATGCAACAGATCGCCTCAGGGAAAGCAGCCCAACTTTCACCTCCAATAATTGGCATCAGCATAAATGTTGTTTATTCCAGAGAATCAAAAGTACAAAAAATGTGCAACGTTTTGACTCAAGAAGTGAGTCTGTCTCAACCATGCTGCAGAAAGACTCACGACTCACTTCTTGAGTCAAAACATTTTTTTTTGTACTTTGGATTCTTTGGAATAAATAACATTTATGCTGACGCCAACCTTGGATGTTTACTTGGATCGGCGAAGATGTTGTCTGAAGGGAATAGGGCAGAAGCTTCTGTAGAACACATGTAAATGTATTATCACAAGGGTCATGATGTCCACCTCAAGTTTGCGATGGTGATATCATAAGTTACATTATACTTTCCTTTTACAGGTGTTAATGCCATAGGTGGGATGTCACAAGGACCAGCATCACTGCCTTGGTGACATCATTTGAGCGGGGTAGTCAGGAACATGTACTTATTTTTGGTAATAATACCTTGTCAATTGTTTATTTTGTAGGTGAAAGTCATGCGTTGTCTGGAGCACCCAAATGTCCTGAGGTTTATAGGTGTACTTTATAAGGACAAACGGTTGAACTTCATCACAGAATACATCCCTGGAGGGACCCTGCGCCAGGTGATAAAGAGAATGGTGCGTGATTTCTAATTCCTTACAGTTTTACAGGCTTTTGCCTAGTACATAAGGTTATACCCTGTTTCCCCGAAAATAAGACAGTGTCTTATATTAATTTTTGCTCCTAAAGACGAACTAAGACATTTATTGTTGAACAAAACATCAACATGTATTAATATACTGTAGTGATTTCATCACAAACATCAGCATAAGCAGCCAAATTCTGAATTTCATAAAAAATGCACTATGTCTTATTTTTGGGGAAACAGGGTATATATTACATTTGTTTACCAGTATATATTACATTGACATGTATCTTAACTATTAAAAAACTGCAGATGCGCTGGCAGCAATTTAGAGCATAATTCCTGATATTATATAACTTCACAGAAGGTTCCTGATTACCTGTTCTTTCTTATCTGAGATTCTAGATTTTGTACTTTAAAGAGTACCTATCACTTCCAGGGAAACCTCATGAAGAAACAGGAGACTAAAATACACACACTTCCTTAAATATGCTTCATTAGGAAAATCAAACCATATTATATGTAATTCAGTTTTTTTCAGAAAGTATTGGCCCTTTAAGGCAGGTCTGAAGTCAGGCCAAGTCGGCACGTGACAGCTTGATATATCACTATGTTGACAGTTGTGTTAAAGTAACTGCTTCTAAGCTGGAAGAGACAACTGTGAAATGGGGATCCAGGAAGTCTACATCATGTGTGCACTGATCAACTCTGGGCTGCTATTTCTGTGCTGGATGTAACACTAGCAGCAGTGTAATTTAGATGCCTTTAGGGGGTGTGAGGAAGGATCAAAAAGGAAAACAAGTTTTTTTCAAGGGGGGTTCCCAAACATGCCCCAATTAGGTTCAAGTTTTGGAAAATTTAAAGGGGGCCCCCCATGGTTTTTTACTTGGGAGTGTGGTCAATTTTTCCCAACCATCCATTTTAACATTCGCTTTTGTTTTGCTGGAAGACCCCATTCCCCCCAGGGAAAAAGGAAATTTCAGTATGTATGGCTGAAAATTTGATTTCAAAAGGATTCATCCCCCAAATTGGTTGAAAGTCCCACCAACATGGGTTGAGGGGGCCCCAAAAGAATACCCAAAAAACTTTCCCCCAAATTTTAAAAAGGGGCCCCCACCCCCCACCCGGGTATTTTTCCCCGCGGGTTGCAGGGTGTTTGTTCTCTGAAGTTTCTAACCTTACACACCAACATACATCCATTCAGTGAAGCAGAAAATATGATTTATTATACAACGCAAACCTCTGCCAATCAATGGAAGTTCAATTGCGATACTGTCGTAAAATTGAAGCCTTTTTCCCTGTTTGCAAAATTTTTGGACAAAAAGAACGTGACAATTGTGAAAAATTGGACCCAAAAACCTTTTTAGAGGTTCCCTAAAACTGTTGTTTTAGAAAACAAATCGGGTCCCCCCCTAAATTCATTTTAACTGTTGGGCTGTTTCCATTTATAGCGGGCCGGGTTCCCCTTGTGAACCTAGGGGGCCGATGTTCATTTCCCCTGGGGCACATGCTTTTTGCAGTGTTCCATTTGTCCATCCCCGGTACACTTTTCACTACCCCATCACCCCAACGTTCACAAACTGCTTTTTTCAAAAATATTTGCCCCCCTTTAAACCCAAAACCCAAATAACTACCCTTTTTTTTGAAATAAAAAAAAGGCCATTTTTTAAACCAAAACCCTAAAATTCCCTGGGAAAAAGATGCGGGACAGCTTTTTCCCAAAACCCTTATAAAAACCCCCAAGTGTGCTCAAGACACCTGACTTACTTCATGAGCTAAACCATGCAGTGTTTGTTAGTGGTCTTTAAAAATTTGCCCTCAACTGGGGTTTGACCTAGGGTGTTCACCCTCCCATATAACAGGGTTCCCCTGGGGTGCCCAAAACTAAAACAATACAGTACAAAACTTTTTTTATAATAACAAAAAGAATAATCCGGGGAAAAAGAAAACCAACTTTAAAAGGGGGTTTTCCCACAAAGTGGTTCCTTACCTTTTAAATCTTTCAGCAGAGAATTTAAAAACATATCTAGTCATGAAGGTTTTGCAGGGGTGAGGGGGAAGGGGTTATCGGGAGCCCAGGAAGCGGGGAGTGTTCTAAATTTTACTAAAAATTTAAAAATTAAAAACCCGGGGGTTTAATCTATACAGCAGAAAAGACCTTTACACTGTTTTTTTCTCCACATTCCCTTGAAAAGTTTCTTCATTTCCCTGCCCACAGAAAAAAGTCCCCAACCCCGCAAGGGAGATCAGTCTGGTCTTTTAAAAATGAAAAACTTTCAGGAAACAAAGGGGGGACTGAGCAATGCTGTACCTCTCAGGGGGTTTTCATTTTTTGTAATCACATATTTTTAAAAAAAGTGTTTAAAAATTCCCCATTTTGGGGACCCCACACCCAAAAATTATATCGTGGAAAAACCCCCTTTTTTAAAATTGGTGGGTTACCACAAAAGGCAAAAAATTTAGACTTAAAAACAATTTTAACAATTAGCCCAAAAAAACAACGGGGAATAAATAATAGAGACGTTAAAAGCCTCTTACTAACTTACTTGACTTTCCTGGTATTTTTAGGAGGCTCAATATCCCTGGAACCAGAGAGTCAGTTTTGCAAAGGGGGATTCGCAGTGGAATGGTGAGACCCATGTTTTGGTCTCTCTTGTTTATTTGCCTGTCTGTCCTTTTGTTTGTTTCTTTACATGAACAGTGTAATAAATATTTTAATGTGTGCAAAATTACTTCTAGACCTACCTCCACTTTTATGGAAAAGTAAATTTATCGGACCTTGAAAAATTTTCCCCAACTGCCTTGTACAGAGGTGAGACCCGTCCCTAAACTTTATAAGATTTACTAAAAAACGCACACATAATTTATTTTGTTGATTGCTTCTGTAGCTATTTAAAAATCATTTTTTTGGGAAAAAATTTAAAAACAGTGGGAAAAACCCACGCTGATGCCCAGACCAAATGGACTAACGGGGTCAAAACTGGGAAACATTTCTTTACAATTGGTCGAGGGGAATTTGAGTGGTTTAACCAAAAAAAATCCCCGACTGCAATTTCCTTTGGGGCACCCAGTGAAGTTTTAAAGGGAAAGGGGCATCAAAAAAGACTTATTTTTAACTCACATTTTTTATTTTAAAACATTTTTTTTAAAAATTTTTTTTGGCCCTTTTTTTTTTTTTTTTAAAAATTTTTCCTTAAACACTTTCCCTATTTTTTAATAAATTCTTTAGTCCTGCCCTTTTCCACTTTTGGGCACTAAGCCCAATAAAAATCTGACACTTTTCCGTACAGAAAGATTTTAGTTTTTCT
This sequence comes from Phyllomedusa bahiana, assembly GCA_025379985.1. Taxonomy (NCBI): domain Eukaryota; kingdom Metazoa; phylum Chordata; class Amphibia; order Anura; family Hylidae; genus Phyllomedusa; species Phyllomedusa bahiana. The sequence goes on along the minus strand of JAODAL010003378.1, from coordinate 130,219 downwards.
GTCATTATCAGCACAAAGAGGGTTTTAAACTGAAAGGGACACCAGTGTGAAAAAGATAAACAGGTTCCCCCCCAGTAAAAAGGAGATGTACAGTTTACCCTTTAAACCCCCCCTGCCATGATTTTTTCCCAGGTCACCAAAAATGACTTTGAAAACCTTTTTATAGAAGTAAGAGGACTGAGTCAGTCAAAAATCTCCCCATTTGCATGAAATACTGTTTAAAGGGGATCCTCTGACTGCTTTAAAAAACAGTGCAAACAAAATCCCAGTGGCCCCAAATGAAAACGGGAAGATTAAAGGGGTTTTTTACCCCGAAGTGAAATTTCCTTTCCTTTATCTGCTATGGGGAGAATATAAACTAAGCAAGCTGATTTATGAATGGCTAGCGGGGGAAAAGGGGGGGGGTGGTAGGAAGCAAGGGTAAGGGGGGTGTCTGTAAAGTTTAAATGAAATAGTAAATTTTCAACGTGGAATTTCCCATTTAAGGGAGACGACTCATACACTGCACTTTTCCCCCCCCCCTTGCAAGCTCCTTCATTTCCCTGTATCGATAAGAAGTTTCCCCAAAAACGCAAGCCGCAACCATATCGCTCCTGTCAGCTCCTGGTGGTTTAACGAAAGTTTTAAAGGGAAAATAAGGGGGGATGGGGCAATGCTGTAGCTCTCAAGGGTTCACTTTTTTTTAAACCCCTTTTATTTAGAAAAATTTATTTAAAAACCATTTTTTGGGGGATCCCCCGGCAAAATTACAGTGGCCCAAACCCCTTTAAGAATTTTAAAAAAAATTGAAAAAGGACCCGAAAAATTTTTAAAAAAAAACCAAAACCCTAAAAAATTTTTTTAAAATAAAAAAAGGGACACATTCCCCTTTTAAATTTTGGGCCCCCCAAAAAAAATACAACCTTCTGTAAAATGCTCTTCCCCTTTGCCCCTTACTTTCTCTTTTCTTTCCCCTTTCCTTCCCCTCTTTATAAAATAAGCTCCAGCTCCGTAAATTTGGGGGGTCCCCTGCCCCCGGGCCCCCCTTTGGGGGTTTTCCTCTAAAATTACTGTGGGCCGCCAAAATTGCCAGAAAAGATATTATTTCTTTGGAGTAATTGTTGAGTAAAGTAATTGTAACATTTTAAATGTTTCTATATATGTTCACAGATTTCTTTTTAAAAAAGTTTTCAAATTGGGAAAATCCCTCCCAAAAAAATTTTTTCAGGTCCCCAAAAATATTGGGCAAATGGCAGCTGTTGGAAACGTGTAAATGTATTTATCAATAGGAGGGTTGTCCTTTTTTGTTAAAAAAAATTTTATAAGAGTTTTGTTTTTATCATTGGTCCAAATTACACCATTTCCTTTTTGGGGTTTTTGGATGGAGGCCCGGTGGTTTGGAGATTTTGGTTTGGCACGATTGGTAACAGATGAGGCTCGGGACCTTCGAAAAGACCGAAGGAAACGCTACACTGTGGTGGGGAATCCATACTGGATGGCACCAGAAATGCTAAATGGTGAGAAAAATGATGGCCATTGTACACTGTGAAGGGAAATCTAAAATTGCATTATTAAACAAATACAATGTAAAAAAAATGACTTCCCTTTTAAAAAAAGGGATTGTATCATTTTTTATTTAAAAAGGTTCCTTCCCGAAAAAGGGGCCCGTTCCCCCGTTTCCGGCCGGAAACCCACCTCCCTTGCATTTATTGGGTTTACGGCTCTCACTTTTTCATTCTGTTAGGCCCCGGTGGTATTCATGGGGGGTTTTTCATCCCCGCCTCTCTCCACAGGGAAAAAGGGGCCGGGAAACAATTTCAAATCTATACGCCACCCCCCTCATTTTACAACCGCAGTGCTTCTACAATCAGAAAACAGCAGAATTGTGCCTCGGGGGCCCAATTCTCCTGCGTGTAAGGGGCCAGCAACATTTCAATCTGCACAGCCACCAGCTCCTCAGTGACACTGTAGCTGCTTCTATAATCAGAAAACAGCAGAATTGTGCCTCGGTGCCTAATGCTCCTGCATAGAAGTGAGACAGATCTGTGCTCTGGATGAGTTCATAGAAGACTGGATTCAACTGTAACAATCCCCCAGCTGTGAGAGGTGAAGATATCAGTGCTCTGAGTTCATAGAAGGCTGTCTAGACTGAATGCAGGCCTGTGGTATGTAAACAGCTCTTACAAAATAAGACTGCATAGGGAGAGGACAGTGACATGTGGAGGGGTGGTGGAACACACTGATTTGGGAGCGAGCACGAACAGTGAAGGGGAGGATGATGTCATCCCCCTTCAGTTAAGAAACACCCAGCTGGGAGGGGAAGAAACGCCCCTGGATTTCAGGAACTGAGAAAATCAAGCTACAAGAGAACAGCCGAACTGATGAAGCGATACATCCCCTTTAAGCTGCAAACTGCGTATTAAAGTGTGCTTTGTCTATAGCATTGACTGAAGTAATTTGGGCATTCCATGGCCCATTGTCCAGCTTAAAAAAAAACTATTTTGTGTCCAATTTTCACTATGTCGTACGCTTTTCTGCTATTACTGTATACAGGCCATATCTGCAATAAGGATCAATAGGTTATTGTACAATAATCTAAAAACTTGATAAACCCCTTCTCCTGGTAGAATACATAATAAATAATAAAGTAATACATAATAATAATAAAGTCAAAGCCTGAGCTCACTGTAGAGCCCTCTGTTACAATTAAGTGGGCTCAGGTAGAATGAATAATTCTCCATTATACAGCTAATTTTGAAATATAACCATGTATGATATGGTGCTGTTTGCCAAAGGTTCAGCCATACATTGTCTGAACTGTTTTTTTTCTTCTTGCAGGAAGAAGTTATGATGAATCTGTAGATGTTTTTTCCTTTGGGATTGTGCTTTGTGAGGTAATCACATACATTTTTGCTATTCTACCCTTCAACTTTGCATGTTACCTAGCAATATATAATAATAATCTTTATTTAATGCCAATATATTCTATAATACTGTATTTCAGAGGATACAAAAACACAAATTCAGACTCTGGAGAGCTTTGTGGCTGAGAGTAATGCGGTATATTCACATGGCTGATTTTGACAGTGTTTTTGGAGCGGTTTTAGAGTGTTTCCGCTCCCAAAACAGCATAAAAAAAACCTCCAAAATGCCCCTAGTTCATTTTAATTTATTCCTATGTAAAACTACATTGTAGTTCACACACAAGGTTTTTATCCTCTTCTTTGGAAGCTGTTTTGGGCACTGAAAAAGAAGTGTCATGTCAATTTTTGAAGCATTTTCAGGGCTGAAAATCCACATAGAAATCAATGGAAAGCTACAGCGCGGCTTTTGCCCTGGCTATTATTTTCTATGGGTGAAAACTGTTGAAAACCTCGCCCAAAACCGCGTCAAAAAATGCATCGAGAAACGTGTCTAAAACCTCTTCTGAAGAAGCGTGTTTCAGGCGAGGTTTTGATGCTGTCTAAACAACGTCCATATAAGCCGTGTGAACATACCCTTACAGGGTAGAGGCATCAGTGTAGTGGTGGGACAGAAAGATAAGCTTGGCTGCTGCTTTAACCCCTTACCGACATTTGCCGTACTCATACGTCAATGTTGGGTAGGGGTTCTCGCAAATTGACGTATGAGTACGTCATGGCGATCTTGCGCGCTCACAAGCGGAGCGCGCAAGATCGCGGAATGGAACCAGCGGTATATCACCGCTGGCACCATGCCGCATCCCCCACGGCGAGAGTGAGCTCCGGCCGCGGGGGATTAACCCCTCGATGTCGCGACATCGTGGACGCGACATCGCAGCCCGGGGCAGGAGGAGTGAGCTCCTGCTGTCCGCGATCCCGGCGCAGTAACGGCGCTCAGCGCCGCTACTGATCTCCTACCAGACAGCCCGGATGCTGAATGAGAGCATCCGGGTTGTCTGGTGACATCACGATGCCCACAATGCATTGTGGGCAGCGTGACTGACAGTTGCCATGGAGACGAGTATACAGCTATAAGTTGTGTGCTGATCTCCTATTGCATGAACGATTTGATGATCGTTCATGCAATTCCCCCCTGGGGAAAAGTGTAAAAAGTGTGAAAAAGTTAAAAAAAAAGTGTAAAAAAGTAAAACTCAAACAGATAAAAAAAAATAAAAACACGTACACCACCATTTTCCCCTTTACAAACGCCAATCGCCCCAAAAAAGATCAAAAATAAATAAAGTACCCATATTTGGTATCGCCGCTTGCGTAGCGACCCACCCTATAAATCTGTCATGTTAATTAACCCGTACAGTGAATGCCGGAAAAAAAAAAAACAGTCACAGAATTGCGATTTTTGTTCATCCCACAGCACATAAAATGGAGTAAAAAGTCATCAAAAACTCAACATCAAAGTGATGCCAATTAAAACGTCAGTTCATCCAGCAAAAAAAAAAGTCCTTACACAGCTCTGTATACGGAAAAATTAAAAAGTTCTGGCTATTAGAAGATAGCGATGCATAAATATTGTTTTACACAATAAAAACACTTTTTTTTTCAAAAAAATTGTGCTTTCAAATAAAAAAAACTACATAAATTGGGTATCACCGTAATCGTCTCAACCCACAGAGTAAAACTAACTTGTCACGGATACCGCAAGGTGAACGCAATAAAAATAAAAAACACTGCTAGGATTGCAGTATTTTCTTCACCCTACCTTCCAAAAAACGGATTTAAAAGTGATCATAAAGTCTTGTCCCCCCAAAAATGTTACCAATAAAAATTCCCAACTCATCCCGCAAAAAAAAAGTCCCTATACAGCTCCATAAACAGAAAAATAAAAAGTTATTGCCTTCAGACTATGGCGATGCAAAAACATGTTTTTTCCTTTTCAAATAAAATGTTTTTATTGTGTAAAAGCAGAAAAACATTAAAAAAATATACAAATGTGGAATCGCTGTAATCGTATCAACCTGCTGAGTAAAACTAGCATGTCATTTATACCGCACAGTGACACTACCAGGATTGCTGTATTTTGTACAAAAGGCCTTACAAAAACCTTAATAAAAAGTGATCAAAGCATCACATGCACACATCCAAATGATCCAGCTCCGATCACCTGTCGGGAAAACTTTGTGGGAGGCACTTATGTGCAGAGAGCTCACTCCGCCAACAAACAATGAAAAAAAGGAAGTATACAGCGTCCCATTAGTAGTAATAGGGTGGATATAGGATGGCAAGCCAGTATGCGTTAAAAAAGCATGTATTCTTTATTGAAGTCAATTTTAAAAGTTCGCTATGGTTTCAAATAGTTTCAAATTCAAAAAGTGCAACATACCACTGACCGTACTCAACAGTGTGCGGCTGGATATTCCTCTGGCAAGGACCGACGCGTATCTGTGATGCACACCTTATTCTAGGTCTGACTCGTAGCATCCGGTCAACATTTAAATAGGGACCGGGCATTGTCTTACATGTTAGCAGTTTTAACCCCTTAAAATCAATATTAAAAGACGGGTAACAAATTAAGCACATAATAAAAAAAAAAAAACAGAACAATAACATAGAGGAAAAATCTTAGTGAAATAACCTGCGTAATATCATGAGAAAACTGCGTAATATCATGAGAAAACTTGTAGGATTATTATAACATAGAAAACCAGAAGAAGTCAGTTAATACTGGCAAAGAAGGTCATATTTGACATTCAAGCCTTGAGGTTGTCTAGTTCTAAGTGTAAAAATCCATTTGGCTTCGCAATTAAGTAGTTTTTCTCGTATGTTGCCCTTTCTAGTATCAAATGTGACTCTTTGTATTCCAGAACAGCAGAAGGAATGTAGGTCCACAGCATGTGTTTCTATAAAATGCTTGGATACTGCCGACATGTTAGTTAGCCATTGAGTTTTTTTGGCATTGGAAATATGTCGTCTGATCCTTGTTTTGAGGGTGGTAGATGTACAACCGACATATTGTTTGCGGCAACTAGTACATGAGATCAAATAAACTACATTTTTGGTATTGCAATTTATGTAATGTCGTATTTTGTAACTTTTGTTAGTGACATAGGAGATGAATGTGTCTTTAGTATCAACAAAATTGCAAGTTATACATACATTGTGTCCACAACGAAAAGACCCTGCAGTGGTTAACCATGTTCTATGTAATCTGTTGGTGGAGCTTGAAAACAAGCTTGGGGAGACAATGGATCCTATATTAGGGGCTTTTCTGGAGATAAATCTAACTCCTTTTTCCATGATATTGCTCAAATTAGGATCAGTGTATAGGATAGGGAGATATTTTTTAATGATTGCCACTACTTGTTTGTATTGCGGGGAATACGTAGTGGAAAAAGTGATGCCTGAAAAATTATTTTTTTCCTTTTTCCTATAACTTTTTTCCGCCAATAGGCTGTCATGTGGCATTAGTTGTACTTTCTTTTTTGACTTATCCAAAATTTTATCTGAGTAACCCCTTTGTTTAAATTTTTTTCCCCGGGACGGCTCGTTGCTGTGTTTCAAATTCCTTTTGTGAGCTGCAATTTCTTTTTATACAAATCAATTCCCCAATAGGGATATTATAAATAATGTGGTGGGGATGACAAGAAGTAGCATGTAGAACCGAGTTTTGTGATAGAGGTTTAGAAAAAGGATTAACAATGATGTTTTTTTCTGGTATTCCTGTTAACGTGATTTTTAGAAAATTTATTTTGTCCCGCTTGACTGTATGTAAAAATTTAAAATTTTGGGGTTGTCATTGACCTAGTCCAAAAAGGGATATGTCATAAGAGTGCCCTCCCTATAGGGCAGGCGTTATAAAAGACCATACCACTGTATGGGGGCCCCAAAAGGGGTTTCGTCAGCATATAGAAATGCCCTCCCAAAATATCATGTAATATTTGCGAGTGAGGGCGAAAATTTCGCCCCCATGGAAGCTCCGCATAGTTGGAGGCAAAATTGCTGGTCAAAAGCAAAAAAATTATGGGTTAATAAGAACTCTGTCGCCATGATTAAAAATTCACATAAATTAGGATCATATCCACTATGTCTATCCAAAAAAGTTGTTAGCTTAGTTAATGCCAAATTATGTGGGTGGAAAATATAAGCCTTTGACATACATGTTGCCCGACAAAGTTCTTTTTCCACTTTACTTTTTTCCCAATTTTTCCCACACCCGTTTTTTTCCTTTTGTACCCCGGGGTATGTGGGATAAGTGGTTGGAGGTGGAAATCCACCCAGGCTCCCAACTTTTCTGAAAATGAATCAATACCCTACACTATCGGTCGAAGGGGGGGTGGAAAGATATTTTTATGTGTCGTGGGTAGAGAATGTATAATAGGTGTTTTTGGATAAGGATTTTACAGCTGTTCCGCTAAGGTGGGAGATAGTACTCCCATACTAACACACTCGTCTAACAATTTCTTTAAGGAATCTTGGAATGGGCTTGTAGGATCACTCATTAGATGTCAATACGTAGTATGGTCTTCCAACATATCCATGTTGAGTTTTTTATAAAGGCCCGAATCGAGCACAACCACGGCCCCGCCCTTGTCGGCCATTTTTACTGTTATATGGGGATTATTTTTGAGTGCTTGTATGGCCACTTTCTCACATGTTTGTAGATTATTGTTATGTTTCACATTGACCTCCTTTAGGGAATCAGCGAGCGAGATAAGATCTCGCTCAACACATTCCTGAAAGGTATCCAAGATCTCTGGGCGTGACTGGATAGGGTAATAATGCGGGTTAGGCACAAGAAATTTCGGAGTGACAGGGATGTCAGATCTATATTCACTTTGCAATGATCTAAGTACAGATAACGTTTTTAATTCATTGAATGACATAGGCATGTTAGAGAGTACATGATCCTGTATTGGAGACAGTTCTCTTGTGTCCACCCCATCAGGGTTATAAACGTCTAATTTTTCCTGCTGTAAAGAAAAGTGATGTCTTACAGTAATGAGGTGGGCAAACCTATTTACGTCTTTGATGGTATTGAAGACGTCTAAGACGTTAGTCGGTGCAAAATTCATTCCTTTCGAGAGTACCTGCTCCTGGGCTTGTGACAATATTGACGCCGAGAGGTTTAGTACCGGGCTCGTTGTGTTCTCCTACGGCTGTTATAGTTGCGGCCTCTTCTTGTGTTTACGGCCGGCACGCTTGTTCCTGTTTCTAAAAAAGGAGTATCACGTGATCCTGTTGCTCCACGAGTGGCGTCCAGGTAAGCCCGTGTATTCATGCGTGATTTTGGTATTGAGGTTGCAGATTCTTTACTAATGTTAAGATTATCCATTAACTCTTCTGTGGTAGACGTAGATGATTGCTCCGGAGAAGTATCCAAATCGAAGAAACTTACATGTCTGCCTCTGTTTGTTTGATATATATCGGTGTTATATCTTAGAATGGGTTTTAGGAAAGGTTTTCTTTTATTCCATGTATATACTTCTCCATTCTCATAATCTTTGACATCTCTATCATACTTGGCTTTCTTTACCTTCATAACCGCTTCTTCCATTTTATGCACATTATTATTTAGTATATCAAAGCATCGTTTGTATTCTTCTGTGTCCACATGTTGTGTTAGAGTCTCCTCTACAGCAATTATCTCTTGTCTAAGTTCCATAAGTTTTTTATTTTCGTGTTCAACTAACCGCACACTGTTGAGTACGGTTAGTGGTATGTTTCACTTTTTGAATTTGAAACTATTTGAAACCATAGCGAACTTTTAAAATTGACTTCAATAAAGAATACATGCTTTTTTAATGCATACTGGCTTGCCATCCTATATCCACCCTACTACTACTAATGGGACGCTGTATACTTCCTTTTTTTCAAAGGATCACATGCACCCCGAAATGGTACTAATTCAAACATCAACTCATCTTGTAAAAAACAAGCCCACAAGCAGCTCCGTATGCAAAAAATTAAGAAAGCTTTGGCTGTCAGAATAGGACAACATAAAACCGCAACTTTTTATAAAACTCGCTTGTATTGTGTAAAAGTAATAAAACATAAAAAACTATATAAAATTTATATCATTGTAATTGTAACGACCCCCATAGTAAAGTTATCCCGTCATTTATCCCGTATGGCGAATACTGTAAAAATGAAGCCAAAAAACAATGGCAAAACTGCTTTCCCCCTTTCCCCCCTTTTCCATGGGGAATGCTAAAAAAAACTAGGACACCTGTGCGCCCAAAATTGAAAAAAAACCCCCCTTAGATGAGATCCCTGAGGGGTGTTGAACCCAAATGGGGAAACTTTGGAAGGTTTCCCCTGTTTAGTACTGTGGGGTTTTCCCAGATGCGACATGGCCCACCAATATCTGTGCCCCAAAAAAGCCAAAAAACCTCCCCCCCTTATACACCCCCCCATGCGCCCATACAGCAGTTTTACACCCAATGTAGGGTATTGCCGAACTTGGAAAAAATTTGCGTAACACAATTTTGGGGCTTTTTTTTTAAAGGATTCCTTGTAAAATTAAAAAAATTCAGTAAAATTGAGATTATTGGAAAAAAAAAATTTTTTTTCAAAAACCGAACGCTAAAAAAGAATGTGAAACACTGGGGGTCGATATGCTCACTACACCTTGGAATTTTTCGTAAGGGTGTCGTTTCCAATAGGGGGGTCTTTTTAGGGGTATTTTTTTAATTTTTGGGAAACCTTAGGTGTCCGCAAACCTGAAATGGCCCCTGAATAAAATCGTAATAAAAAAAAAAAAAAAGGGCCCCAGAGTCCAGTAGATGCTCCCCCTATTTGGGGCTTGGGGTTGAGCCAAATAATGCACTAGGGCCCCACATATGGGAATCTCTGAAACGGCAAAAACTGGGGAATAATTTTAAATTTTGCTTTCCCCTGATCACTTTTCCCGTTTCTTGTAAATAATGTAAAAAAATTTTGAAAATCTGAAAAAAAGTGAAATGTTTAAATTTCATTCCTTTTGCTTTAATTCCTGTGAAACACCTAGGGGTTTAAATAAAACTTTAAATGCGGTTTTGAATATTTTAAAGGGGTGTAGTTTCTTAGATGAGGTATTTAGGGGGGTATCTAACATACAGGCTCAAATCATGTTAGAACGGACTGGTCCAAAAAAATGAATATTGCAAATTTTTTTCTTGCCAATTTGAAATTTACTACTATATTTTAAAAGCCCCCTAGTGTCTAAAAAAAAAAAAAGACATTTAAAAAAATGATCCCAAACACAGCAGAAAATAGGGTAGATTTAGTTTTAAACTTTTTTGAGTGAATAACTTTGTTTTAAATCCCCAAAAAATTTTTTGAAGTTTAAAATTTGGGTAAATTTTTTTCACGATTTTTGATATTTTTAAAGAAAAACAAGCATTTTTTGGACCAAAATTTTTTCTTACTATTTTAAAGCACAATGTGTCACGAGAAACAGTTCTGAATCCATGGTGGGGTTAAAGTTATTTCACATAAAGTGACAATGAAGAGAAAAAAATTTGGGGTCTGTCAGAGGGGCCAAAAAATGGTCCGGGGGGGTTGGGGATTAAGGATGTTTGGGAGAGGGGGAAGAACTTAAAAGGGAAAAAGACGATTAGTAATGATTTTAAAAATAAAAGATGGAATGATCGACCCAAGATTTTTGGTTGTTTTTCCCCCCCTTGCTTAGGGAGAAGTTTTAAGGTGTTACTGGCTTGAGCATGCAAGTGATTGAACACAGGGCTTGGTATTTGTGCTCTAATACGAGCGAGATGCGCGGCGAAATTACCGTAATCCATAGTTCTCCTAGAGAAAATGGATTCGCCTCCCTCCCGTTTTTACAAATTTTGTATTGTACGCGCGGGGGAAAAGTGACTTTTGAATACTGGCGAGTAATGCATGTCAGTGGGGCCAGTGGGCTGCCGCCCCCCCCCCCCTTGAACCGCGGGAGTACATGCTGATCAGCGCGACTTCCAAATCACCCACCGTAATTGCATCTGCACTGTACGCGCCGCAATTACGCCGTGTGAACATAGCCTAATTCTAAAACAACAGTTGTGCTACCTAGGTGTTATGATGGTACCACACAATAAAATATTAGTTTAGATAGGTTAGCAGACAGTGAAAACACAAAGAAATATAGCTTTTAAGAGTGGAAACACATAGTGCGGTTTTGCTGCAGTAGTGATGCAGCCGGTAGCGACATCCCCATGTTGCTACCAATAGCTAATCCTGTCTGTCGGTACATGTGTGGTTTTGGCCACCTGGGGCTTACCGCATTATGTGACCTTACCCTGAAAAATTCAGCACAGTATACAGAACACAATGTTAGAGACACCCGAGACCAATTGAGGCTTTATAGTATTAGGGGTGTTTTAAAAAAAATTTGAAACTCAGTTGTAAGTGATTGTCACAGCTGGCTGTGCACATTCTTTTTTACGGAACCTAAATATTAGGACTTATCCTTACAAATTTTTTGGAACTCCTTTAGATTATTGGATGTGTGAGTGCAGACCCTGATTATCTTCCCCGCACCATGGATTTTGGGCTGAATGTTCGTGCCTTTCTGGATCGATTTTGCCCTACAAATTGCCCACCGGGATTCTTTCCCAGTGCAGTATTATGCTGTGATTTAGACCCTGAAAAACGGTGAGTTACTGTTTTAATCTTATTTAAAACAACCTTTTTTAACAATGCTGTTAAATTTTTACTCTGATCTACATTTTAAAATCGGACCACCTCCTTGTTGCCTAGACCCCTTCAGGGGTGCCCCCTTTTTATTTCATTTAGTGCTCTTAAAAAATGAAAGGGGTGTCCATTGGTTGCTATGGGCAACAAAGAAAGTCTTAGACCAAGTCAGTTTTCATACATGTCCTCCTCAATGTCCATCATTAAGTTAAAGTTCCTTTGACAGCAACTTTAGGCCTCATTAAAGGGGTTACCCAACTCTCCTTTTTTAATTAAGAATATGGTATCATGTAAGCAAATGAAAAAAAAACTCAACTAGTGATAAGTCTGCCCGTCTTCTCCCTGGAACTTCTGTGATCTTCTGCTGGTCGGCTCATGCACACTGCTTCCTCTAACCCAGGCATCCTCAAATTGCGGCCCTCCAGCTGTTGGGAAACTACAACTCCCATCCTGTTATAGATTATATAATTGGCTGATGGGAGTTTAGTTTCCCAACAGCTGGAGGCCGCAGTTTGAGGATGCCTGCTCTAACCGATTGCTTCCTCTAACCGAGAGCTTTCAAAATAGAAGACCTGTGGAGAAAACAACACTACGTCCAAAAAAGACAGATGGTTTTCTAGAAATATACTACAAACAAAACAATCCCCCATTGAAAAACCACACGAACATGCTACTATAATAACTCACACATATATAAAAAAAATAACCTTTAATATGTTAGAATTAAAAAGATAAAAATCTAACTAATCCCTACTAATCCCTAGACCCACCTATCTACACCTAACCTAACCAGGAAGATAATGGGGTAATCGCCCCAATAAGGGCATCCCACCAGGAACTATCCCTCACTATCTATTCCTAGTGTGCCCTTTCTATTAATAACCAAGTGAGGAAATCCCCACTACAGATTTCATAGAATACCAAAGTTTCAGTAATAGAAGGAGGGTGGTTAAATTCCACAGGGTTTAATCTTTTAGGAAACAATTTATCTATAAAAAATTGTTTTTTGCCTTTTGATATAATTCAAAATTTTTTCAATTATATTATTTAAAATATTATATATATATTATATATTATATATATATATATTTTATTTATATATTTGTGTCTCAGTATAGATTTATGATTAAAACACTTGCGTGTCCCGATGTCGATTAAGCTAGTGATGTCACGGGCCCCTGGATAGTGGAATTTTATATATAGGCCAAATACAAATTTTTATGTAGATAAAATTTGGGATCCTATTAGATTAACCCCTTGCGGAATTTAACCATCACTTCTGTTACTGATCTTTTGTATTCTATTAATCTGGTGTGGAGGATTTTCCTCAATTGGTTATTAATAGAATAGGGCACACTAGGGAATAGATAGTGAGGGATAGGTTCCTGGTGGGGACGCCCTTATTGGGGCGATTACCCCAATATCTTCCTGGTTAGGTGTAGATCGGTGGGTCTAGGGATTAGTAGGGATTGGGTTAGATTTTTATCTTTTTATTTTAAATATTAAGGTTATTTTTTTTATTATTTTGTGGTTATTATAGAAGCTTGACAGTGTGGTTTTTCAATGGGGGGATTGTTTTGTTTGGACCTGAGGAGAAAGCCAGACAATCCTATAATCTGTTACATTTTTATATTTTGTATGTGCTCCCCCTTTCGTTAGATGACAATAGCTCCAGTATCTAATTACGATGCATGCCGGTATGGTAATATCGGCAAACATTGTAAAATGTTTATTAGCACCAATGAAAACCACATTAAGACATCCATAAGAATAATTTGTCAAAGACACTTACTGGTATCAAATCAATCTTGGATCGTGTTGATAGTATAAATCTGCATGTACTGGATTTTTTTTAAAGATGTAGCTTGTTCCATCATATGCCATATAATGCACAGTATTGCCCCGTTGATGTACGGTTATCCTGTAACAGTACACAATACAGTGTGTAATACAGTTTTGGGGTTTTCACTTTATTGTAAGCCCAAATTCACATGCAGGTGTGATTGAGGACTTACCTGTGTGGGTAGGTCAATATCAGCTTCACTTATATAGACATTTCAGTTTTTCTTCATCATAGTTTTAAAAATTATAAAACTCTGTCTAGTTGTTTAGGGACCCAAGTGCAGCCACAAACTAAATTGAGATCTAGACTCTGATTTTGGCACCCCATTACTTACCTAAACCTGGGATTGCCCAGTATTTATCCACAATGTTTTCTAGGTCTACTGTACTGTAGAAAGGAATTCCTTGGAGTTGCCACTAGTTTGTTGCAGTGATTTTCTTATATTAAGCATGGTGGTTTTATGACCAAAAAGCTTACTGTCGGCCTTTGTATTTATCATGTATATGATAGGAAAATATACAATTTTCTAACATACATGAATTAAAAATTCTGCTTTTATACATTTTGTAATAACAATGCAGTAGGCCCTATCTAGAAAAAAGGTACATCCCCCATTCCTGTCCATAGTAATGGCTGCTATGGACTAAGTGCATGGACTAAATAGTCATGTGACCTCCTGGCATTCAGTTTCTAACAGGTTTACATGACATCTATGGGGAAAACTACTGTTAGATACCTCAGCAGTGTTACCAGGATACCAAGGGTCACATAAGGTGGTCACATGACAGCAAGGTGACCTACAAGCATAGCTCAGTTACACAAATTCTGTCAGGAGGAATGGGCCAAAATTCCTACCAACTATTATGAGAAGCTTGTGGAAGGATATCCAAAATGTTTGACTGAAGTCATACAGTCTAAGGACAATGCTTTCCAAATACTAATGAAATGTATGTAAACTTTTTGACTTTGCAGAAAGTAATAAAAATGCCTTAAAAATTTTTCTCTCTGATTATTTGGCATTTGGGGAAATATAAATAATTTTGGTTAATCCCAAATTGACCTAAAATGGGTCAGGTTTATTCTGATTTCATGTCAGAGAGAGAAAAAACATGCATATGTGTCTTTTTATATAGTGGATGTAAACTTCTGGTTTCAACTGTGCATAATAAATAAAAAAAATATAAGGTGGACAACCTCTTTAACAACATCATAAAAAACATCAAACAACAACATCATAAAAAAAATCTATAGACCAGTTTTAAAAGGTGACAAATAATTTAGTTTGATCAAATTATTACACCATAACACATTAAATATCCATAGACAGAAATAGAGTATAGGTATAAAGGAAAGAATTGGGGATAATCTCCTGAACATCACTTTTTTATTTCACCCTTAATCTCTTTCAGGCCAAGTTTCTCGCAGCTTCAGCTCTGGTTGGATTCCCTTCTTAGGCACTTGAATTTGCAGCTGCCTCTTAGCTCACATCTCGATCAGCTGGAGAAAGGTTTTTGGGAGACGTACAGAAGAGGAGATAGCACCCTGCATGCACATCCTGAAGTCCCAGAATAACATCAGCTTCAAGGATGAAGAAACCCTGATGGAGATGTCCCACTTTGTGTGTGTTTGTGGGAGCTTATACTGCTCACTTAACATGGATTGGGGATCACATCCCTACTTCCTCGATTTACGAATGGGTCCAGCTGTGCCACAAGTCGTTGCCACCAACTGTGAACATTGAGGGGAATCCAAAGATGTTATAGTTCCACTGGGTGCCTACTGATTTAAGTAAGCTTGTAATGGTTCTTGGACTGGCAAAGAGGAACCTGGCTTTTTAATGTGGCACTTTCTAATGTATCTATGGCTCTAGTAACAAATATATGTTGTCCTTCAGGGCGTCATTACATCACATCCTTCCTGCACGACGTCCTTTTTTGTCAACCTTTTTGTTCAAAGGAGCATTCTGCACCTTGTGTAAATACCTATCTGTATATTTAGACTGTGCATAGCTTTCTGTACATATCCTCCATTGTCTGTGACTTTAGCCTGTTGTCCTTGATTACTTGTTCTTGTTGCCAAGAAGAGACTACTGCTTTCTCGCTGTTAGCTTGAAAGCAGGCTTGGTCTCTTGGACCACGATGCACTTGGTAGGAGAACAGTGAAGAATCTGTGAAGTAGATATCCCTGTCTTACACACAAAAGACACATCATATCATTTTATTTAATGTTCTTTGTCTACACACGTAGCACTTATAGATTGGTTTTCAGCTTTTACAACCACCAGCATTCTTATGTCTACACATTGTTACTGTTGATATAGGCAGCACCCATAGGCAACTATATACGCCCTAGTGTTAAGATGATTAACATACTGGCCTCTTCTGTGTTTATTTTACTATCGCTTAAAAAGACACCTACTGTTCTGATGTGACAACTTATCTACAATTAGGTTTAGTACCAAAAAGCCAGTATGATGCACACATCTTATATGATACACGTGCAGCTATCAGATATAATTGCTTCGCTGCAAATGACTGATCTGAAGCATATTCAGGCTTCCTCCATTTTTCCTGTTATATGTGTGCAGCGTTCTATAAGTGCACTTCAGTCTTCTCCATTTTGTCTACAACACCCCCTAGTGTGCATTTTCCTCAGTGCAGCAGTTTTGCACATTTAAAAAATAATAGATTTTTGCCTTATATTATGTATGAGGAAAATGTTTTTATTTTATAAAACATTAATGCAATTTCTCTGATACAGTTTTTGGCCTTAGATTTTGCATTTGAGTTATTGAAAAAGTTTCATCTCCTCACATCAGAGTTAAATAAATTGCACACACATTTCCTATCATTCTGAATGTAGGTTTGCAGAGTCTTAACATGCAGGATTTTGCGACCCAATCTCCCACTATACACACCAACTTATTAGCTTTTGATTCAGAACACATGACGTTCAAAACCAATTGGTCAAACTGTCTGTTCTCATGTAGCAGATATATTGCAGAGATTTCTGCGACCATCCTTTAATCTGAGCGGGGTTTGAGAAAATGTTTAGGCATACCGCAGAAACAACTCCATTCAGAGGTTTGGAAGAGATTTTCAATCAAACTAAGAATTCGGCAACAAATCTGCTGACTGTGAATATATCCTAAAGCTTCCCACATGTATTTGACATTTTTCATGAGATCCTATAAATTTTTTCAGGATCTGCTAAAAAGCTCATGTCTATGTGGGCAGCTAGACCCTCTATTGATGGCTGATGGCTGGAGAGTACAATAGATTGGAAAAGCTGAATTGGATTTTTTCTGTGCAGTTGTATTGCTTCTATGGTCTAACCCATCATAAGACAATTTACCATTTCAATTGTTGGTAAAAGAGCTTTGTGCCACTGATCATTTATATCTATATCTGGCGTTGATGGTGTGAGGACCATTTGAACATCTTTGGATATTTTACTGATATGATCTCGGTGATGTTCTCAGTGGGAACTTTCAACCCGAGAACCCTAAGATTGCCAAAATCGCCACCTCGACAGTCGTACTTCTCAGTAAGTTAGTGTAGCATTCGTCAGTATGTATGAAAGTGTCTCACAGCACTTTATACATATATGCTGTTGCGAGACACAGTTATGCACCATAAAGGGGCGTATAGCTTGCATGTGCCAAAATTTGTCTCAGCCATTGGTATGGATTGGTATGACAGTTTCGCACAACATTTTGTCGTGACACATTCACAAATGTGGTGCGTTGTACAAATCTGGCTCGACTACCCCGTAGAATTGGCGCATACAAAAATGTTGGTTCTGTCACAGCATGTGCCAGATTTTGGCGTAGGACAGTTCATACATTTGTTGGACAGGGCCATGACAGGGTTTTGGCTCAAAGTATGTCAGAAAACTGGCACAGCCCCGTTCATACTCATACCCTATGGCTTGAGTCTTCAGCTTTATTGGCTTCATTCAAAATTTTCCTCATGGGCTCCCACTGAAATTAATGAAAGAGCAGTGTGCCTTAAGCTCTTCACACAGAGAGCCAGATGGACTCCTGATGCATTTTCTTTGTATAGCGACATGACTGTAAGGGATGCATAAACAATAGTAACACCGGGGCCCTGGTGCCTGTAGGAGTTCGAAAGGCCCTCTGCCACATAGAAATTCAAAAATGGCACATGGTAATTGGGAGCCCTTTTGTAAATTATGTGGAAAATTTCATAAACATCCTCCACTATTGTGCCACAAAAAGTCACACATTTTTGCTGCTTTTGAGCCACCCGTGGCACTTTTTTCAAAATTTTAGCATGAAGCACATGGGCAGCCACAGATGCTACAAATTTATTGAGAGGCTTGTGCTTGTTAATAAATTTGTCTTATCTAACAGCAGCTGATTTATGTCTTAGACTTGGTGTTACAATGCCAGTCAGGGTAAATTACCCCTATGTGTTTGGGACTAGGGGCTTCTGGTTATACCTCTACCATTTAGCCCACTTCTTAAAGAGGTTGTTAACTTCATTAAAAAAAAGCATTTTTATAGCTCCTGGGCCTCTAGTAAAATCTTTAAAAAGTTGTTATACTCGCCTCCCTCTGGTCCCAGTTCCAGAGGTGTGCTTCTCTGGTCTTCTGTTGACACATGGTCATTTCCGAACGGGGACATCACTACTACGGCCACTGATTGACTGCAGCTGTCACGTGCTACTAACTTGCAGCCAATCAGCGTTCGCAGTGGTGTCATTCCCGTTCGAAAGTGACAGCGTGTCAACAGAAGGTTGGAGGGATGCACCGTCAGGAGCGGAGAAAAGGGATTATAACTTTTTTTATTTTACTGGAGGACCAGGAGCTATTGAAATGTTTTTTTATGAGGTGGACAACCCTTTCAACAAAGGTCTTAGGCCATGGATCCCCACTGATAATACCTTCAGGCATGTATCGGTAAGATGTCCAAAGATGTGCACACTAATATTTTATCGATAAAAGAGGGTGGATGACAGTTTGAAGTATGAAAACAATCAATGATTTCTTCCGGACAATCACAGGTAATAGCCATGATACTTGCTGGACTACAGATTCCATGTGATGACATGTCATGAAACAGTTTCAATTTATAAGACACATAAGCACATATAGAGAAACCCACTGACCATCACAGACTGTAATAGAGACAGATTATTTTTATTGTAAATTCTGATGCAGCTCTCCAATCACTAGTGTTATTCCCTTTATTAAATAGATGACCTTTGTTGCTATAAAAAAAATGTTTTGTCGCACTGTGTTTCTCAGTGTCGTACCTGGGATTACATACACATGTACAATTATATAGTGACCTCCCGCTATATGCATCTCCAGATCTCTGCTTTCTGGTGATCATTATTTTAAGAACTTGTCTTGTAATACATTGCATTGTGTACATGGCTCTCAAATTCAATTTCATCAATCATTTTGAGCTTTACAATATCAAGCTGGCTGTTAACATGAGATTTTTGTTGAATTGTGGACAATCATGAATCCTGGGAAACAGCTGTCTGCCCAGTGATCGTTTTATGTCTATCACCAGCATAGAACGCAGAGAGTCTGTCTCTGAAATCCTCATTGTGTTTAGTAATTCAGCAAGGGTATGTTCGCAGGGTATGTTCGATACATTTTTGGATACATTTTTAGTTGTGTGTTTGGATCCTTGTTTCGAACCCTAAATGGACCCAAACACGCATGTAACAATGTGCAGTGTGATTTACATTGCTTTCAATGGCGTTCAGACGATATGTGTTTTAAATGCGTCTATTTGATGCTTCTTTCGGATCCGTTTAAAGAATTCACATTTCAATTCTTGATCCGATTTACGCAGCGCTTTTGAACACGCTGTGTGAACATATCCTGACACTCAACCAAATCTTAACGGAAACTTGTCGTACTAAACATGTTATGTGAACTGCCAGCAGCATGAGAAGCGGAGCACATTGATACATAGCTCTGCAAAAAAAATGCAGCAGAATCTGTCATTTATTAATTTAAATCCGCGCTCATAGTGGTTTAAAGAGTCCAGTCAGCGGTCTTAACAATGACTGACAAGTTTTCTTGTATAAATGTGTATGCCGAGATAGCTGTCAATCACTGATAGCACTGCTTACTGCACTCCTTAACCCAGAATAAACTGGAATTTAAATGAATAGATTACAAATTTTACTAAGTAATTTCTAACAAAACTATGGGTGTTATGTATGAAAACTGTCTAGCAGTAAGACTGTCTTTGTTGCCCATAGCAATCAATCAGAGCTCAGCTTTTATTTTTCCAGAGCACTATATGAAATGAAGATAAAGACAGTCTTAGACCTAGACCTTTTTTTTACATGTAGCCCTATATAACAACCTGCTCAGCTCCTTCTGCTCTCTAACATGATCCTAGCACCCCACAGCACGGTTTTTCAAACGGTTTGCGGTTTTGCAGAGCGTCTGAAAAACCGTCCGCAAACGAACACACTGGGCCGCTACGGAAAACCCATGCAGCAGTCCCCACTGCATGGGTTTTCCGCTAGGCGTTTTTTCAAACCGCCGGCCGCCCGAAAAACATTGAACATGTTCATTCTTTCATCCGGTTTTCGGACGGAATATGAACATGGGAAGGGGGAGAGCTTTTCTACGCTCATCGTGGAGAAAAGCTGTTCCCCCTGCAGCCATGGGGATGGCACACAACCGGTATTTGTCCTCTGCCGTGTCAACGGGCCCTAAACAAACCAGACTTCATATAAACTACTTTTTAGGTGTAGAGTAAATATACTTTACACAACTAAATAGTGACATATTTACACCACAATTTTATCATTTTTAATCTAAGCACAGATGCTACAATCCACTTTACATTAGACCACAACTCCCAGCATAATGGAAGTCACTGGTCCTAATAAATTTCTTTACTGTTTCATATTACTGTATATTGGTTGAGCCCACAAGGTTTCAACCTCCATTGTGTCCAGATAACAGATTTACATTGCATTTTTAACATACCCATAAAGCGAATGTCCACCCTTTTTTACTTTTTTTTAATCTTTTATCTTTACAGGGGCAAAGTTGAAGGTCACATGTATGAAAACTGTCTAGGTGTAAGACTTTCTCTGTTGTCCACAGCAACTAATCAGAGCTCCCTTTTTCCATAGTACTACAAGCAGTCCCCGGGTTACGAACTGGTTAGGGACTGTAGGTTTCTTCTTAAGTTGAATTTGTATGTAAGTTGAAAGAGATATATTTATTAAATGCAACTCCAGCACAAAAGGTTTCTTTTTAGTTTTGGATAGTGCAGTGAAGGGTTTTTACATTTGTTTTTTCGGTCTGTGCCTCTGTTAAGAAGCGTTAATCTCATTTTCACTTCATGTGCTGCTGTGGCATGCTGGAACTTGTCATTCCACAGCTACTATCTGCTGTAGATCATAGAACTACAAGTGTCAGCATTCCCCATAAGTCTCCGTTTCTAACTAGGGGACAGATGTAAGTCGGAACGGTGTAAGTCGAGGACTGTCTGTATATGAAATTAAAGTGGAGCTCTGATTGATTACTATGGGCAACAAAAAAAGTACTTATTTGTTTTTTTTTAGTACTATATATATTTATATAGGTTCAAAGCTTTATCTTTCTAAATCAAACCTAAGCATAGACCAAGTTAAACAATAAAATTCTGGACTCCTTTAGCTACTAGAAAAGGAATCTTAGGTCCATACTGCACTCAGTTTATACATTGTGCCCAATAAGAACACAACGTGTAGTATGCTTTTAAGCTTTCACTGGTGGTGGATGTAGGCAGACAGGATTTTATATATTTTATTATGATTTATTGTATTCTTTTTTATAGTGTTCTTATATTGCATTTTTACGATTACTTTGATTCCTTTCCTCACAAATCGAGGTTCACAAATTCACGTTAATGTATCTTTTTATGTTTTTTGGAGTGTGGGGGAAACCAGAGTAACCAGAGATAACCCACACAAACATGGGGAAAACATACAAACTCAATATGACCATTTAACCAGCGTATACAGGCAAAAAAAATGAAGCTCTGACCACTATAAAGATAGATTAAGAAATGTAATTGTTGGACCTAATCATATTATAAGGTGGACATTCAGTTTAGAGTCTTTTTGAGGATTTATTTTTTATGCCACTGTAAAACAGAGTCACTATGTGAAGAATTGAAAAATCCCTCTGCAGTTAATAGCCAGTTCTAGGCAGATGATATTGCACATTTTTGTACTGTATGCTGTTGCTATCAGAAACCACACTGCTTTTAGGAGAATATTAAGGTTGTTATTTTTTCACCAAGAACTTGTAGATTTTCTGTTAAACTTTGCTTCAAAAAAAAAAAAAATCAATCTGAATATATGAAGTTGTCCCAGTATCTGCTCTGTGTTTTGTATTTATTTGTCTTTTGAAGTGGAAAACTACAGTATAAGTGATGCATGTAAGCTAGTCCCAGACCTGGTGTCAGCATAGGTAATTCGGATCAGAGGGTAGGAACCTCTCAATTTGGTTAATCCAAGTAAATATTCATTACACATCTCAAGCCAAGGGTGGGGTGAACAGAGGGCCCACATGCATATCAAGAGCCCACATACACCTGAAGCAGGTACACGCTAGTGCAACCTACTGTGGCCACAAACTGAAAAATATTATTTTATTATCCATAGCATCCAATCCGCTTTTATGTACTATTTTCAATAAAGCCTTCAAAAATTAGGCGTTGTACACATGGACCATCGATGCGCCAATGCTTTACCTCTGATTTTATATTGAGATATATAAAAAGAAACTTTTACAGAATTATATGAAATCCAGGAGTAAAAAAAAATCATGACATGTTCTATCAAATGCCATATGGAGGCAACTGCTCTACAATAGAGAACTACATGGGCTATGTGCATAAAGTTAGACACCATAAAAGTGGTGTTTCCCGAAGGAACATCTGCTTCATAGCTAGCTACAAAACCATGCATAACAATGAGGAGGGTGGTGCTTGGGGCTAACTTTCCCATTCACGTCAATGGAATTTCCCAATATAGCGTGAGTACCTACCTTAAAAAAGGCCAACTGACAACACTATCTGGGAAGTCGTGTCCATAGGTCATTCCCTATGGCGCCACATGATCCCTCAAGTGGCTTTGAATTTTGAGATTGACCGCCTCTCCAGTGAGATAGACAAAACACGACAAATGGAGGTCGAGAAGAACCCAGATTTGCAAAAGCAAGTCTCAAATGGAACCTCTTGTCCACATTGTCCAATAATCTATGTCTCAAGGACTGGACTGCTCAGCCATCTTAAAACACATAAGATGGGCATCATTCTCAATTTGTGACGCCAACGCCATTGATGATGAAAACAAACACAGATTGGCTGCTTTATTATCTATTGTAGTTGCTTTTAAACATCAAGTCACAATGGTCTTTCACAAAGATTTACTCTAAGGATTTTAACTGTTTTTGTTTGCTATGATCCTTACATTGCCCGCATTGACGATTGCCTGATCTCTTTCAACAGTAGGAGTATCCAACCATCCCCCACCATTTAAATGATCACACACAGAACATTTTGGAGCTCATTTGTATAAACTGCCCCCTTTTGAAGCATGATGCATTCAAGATACGACACAACTATTTTGTATCTGGGGCCACATTGTCAGCCTATACTATTACAAGAGGCCTTTAGCAAATAGCAAGTAGCTTGTGCAACATGACTTACTCTACAGCAGTGTTCCCCAACTCCAGTCCTCAAGGCACACCAACCGGTCATGTTTTCAGGATCTCCCACAGAATGCACTGACAATAATGATATCACCTGTGCAGAATGCACTGACAATAATGACTTCACCTGTGCAATGCTAAGGAAAGCCAGAAAACATGACCTGTTGGTGTGCCTTGAGGACTAGGGTTGGGAACCTCTGCTTTACAGTACATCTGCTTAACTGACAGAGGATATACCAGTATTTGTAAATTTCCTCTACTGTTTTAAACATAGAACATGTTTAGTTTTCTGTTACATTAAAGGGGTTTTCTCAGTACAAACTTCTGCAATCTTGAGCTGTTTCTCTGTCTCTTACAGCTTCAAATCCAGGGGCGGGTCTCTCCCAGAAGGCATTTCTTCCCTCACTGAAGACTGGTGACATCATCATTCTGTGTGATCAGTGGGAGAGAGAGGAGGTCACAGCCCTGCAAACCTCCTGCAATGGTCAGTTCTCCTGCCTGCAGAGCTGTCACCTCCATCCACAAGCTCCTTATAATCAGAACGCCTGTATCGCTGTAAACAGGTATACATACAGCCTGAACTGATGAAACAAATGTGAGAAAT
The DNA here is from genome assembly GCA_025379985.1 of Phyllomedusa bahiana. Taxonomy (NCBI): domain Eukaryota; kingdom Metazoa; phylum Chordata; class Amphibia; order Anura; family Hylidae; genus Phyllomedusa; species Phyllomedusa bahiana. Next base: position 106,500 of record JAODAL010003378.1, on the reverse strand, counting down.
GCAAACTGCTCCCTCCTATGTTATCAGGCAGGAGGTAGAGGGGAAAAGACTGTATAAGGCTGTGTTATATGGGAGAGAGCAGTGCATAAGGCTTTGTTATATGGGGGGAGGAGAGTGAAACTAGCAGCTAGAGACTCGGTAATTACCCAGATCATTCACATAGAGCTATCACTCAGAGAGAAGCAGAGAGGAGCTCAGACCTAAACTACACAGACACAGCCAGCACAGAAAGCTGTTTCACTTTTAGTTTCACACAGCTCAGAGGGGAGTTAGCAGAGAGTGCAGGCAGCCATTCACAACACGAGGGGTGGGGTTGGGAAGGTTAGAGGTCCAACCAGGGTGCCTGTCCTAACCGGGCTACACAAAATCTCAGGCAGCCAATCACAGCAAAGGAGGCGTGGCCTGACCCCAGGCTTCAGAGTTAGCTCTACACATTCCAATATCAGCAGCACACTATCAACTAAAAAACTAACAAAAGGCACATATAAATTTTTGAAAAAAGCATTTCTGCGACTTAGGATGCATGAAAATTTTTTGAGGTTCTTAGTTCACATTTTGTATCAAAACTTAAGCCCGCCTCACAATCTTCAAGGGGACCTCAAATGCAGGTGGGTCCTACACTAACATTACCTCTCTTTTAGGGCCTGTTCAGACGTCCATACTTAAGGGAGTGAGGGCACCAGCTACTAGGTACACTGCATTGATTTAAAAACCTGTGAAGGTGAGTGGAGTGCAAAAAACCAATGAGGAGGTAGCCACTCCTCCATACACAAGCTAGAAAACAATATTTAGTTTTTCACATCCCAAAACTTTTTTATTTTAAATTAGCATAGGTGCACACTGGTGTGGCAGCAATATACATACACATTCCAATATCATCAGCACACTATCAACTAAAAAACTATCAAAAGGCACGTAGGAATTTTTGAAAAAGCATTTCTGTTACTTAGGATACATGAAAATTTTTTGAGGTTCTTAGTTCACATTTTTGATCAAAACTGCTTAAGCCTACCTCCCAATCTTCAAGAGGACCTCAAATGTGTATGTATATTGCTGACACACCAGTGTGCACCTATGCTCATTTTTTTGGGTTTTTGGATGTGCAAAACCAAATATTTTTTTCTAGCTTCAGATTTAGCTCTAGACACACACAGATTAGCTTATAGCTGCTATACTAAATGATTTAGGTAATGCAAACCAATTGCAAAAGTGCTTATATTTGATGGGATGAGATGTAGTTCCGTTTCATCAGGTCAAAAACAGCTGTAGGGAAACTATAGTAGGGAAAATAAATAATTGATACACAGGTGATTTTGTAAGTTTTCCCACCTACAAAGAATGGAGAGGTCTGTAATTTTTATCGTAGGTACACTTCAACTGTGAGAGACAGAATCTAAAAAGATATCAAGAAAATTACGTTGCATGATTTTTATATAATATATGTGCATTTTATTGCATGAAATAAGTATTTGATCATCTATCAACCAGCAAGAATACTGATTCTCACAGACCCTTTAGTTTTTCTTTAAGAAGCCCTCATACTCTGCACTCATTACCTGTTTGAACTTTTTACCTGTATAAAAGACACTTGTCCACACACTCAGTCAATCACGCTCCAACGCTACATCATGGCTAAGACCAAAAGGCTGTCTAAGGATACAAGGGACAATGTTGTAGATCTGCACAAGGCTCGGGTGGACTAAAGGACAATAGTCAAACAGCTTGGTGAGAGGGCAACAAATGTTGGTGCAATTATTAGAAAATGGAAGAAACACAAAATGACTGTCAATCTTTCTCGGGCTCCATGCAAAATCTCCCCTAGTGGGGTTAGGATGATTCTGAGAAAGGTCAAGGATCAGCCCAGAAATACACAGGAGGAACTGGTCAATAATCTGAATAGAGCTGGGACCACAGTCTCAAAGATTACTGTTAGTAACACACTATGCCATCATGGATTAAAATCCTGCAGAGCACGCAAGCTCCCCCTGTTCACGTCAGCACATCAGGCACATTTGAAATCCGCCAATGACCATCTGAATAATCCAGAGGAGGCATGAGAGAAGGTCATATAGTCAGATAAGACCAAAATAGAACATTTTGGTATCAACTTCACTTGCTGTGTTTGGAGTAAAAAACTACAACCCCAAGAACACCGTCCCAACCGTTAAGCATGGGGTGGAAACATCAGTTTGACTCTCAGTTTCAGTGTTTAACATGTGGATGTGAACAGCGGATGCTCTCCGCGACTTCTAGCCCCTAACAGACATTTGCCACCTCTGTGGCACTGACCTGCTTTCCCGATACCTCAAGGATTGCCTTCTCGTTCTCCCCATCACCTGGATCGACAGGTATTTGCTCCTCACTAGCCAAAAAGAGCCCTCTGTCCAAGCCTCCAGGACGACATGTGGTGAACCCAAGATGGGGCCGCTTAACCTTTCCAGGAGAGCGGATTGGGAGATAATGAAATCGCAGACAGTGCAGTCTAGTGATGGAAATGGCCAGACAGATATCAAGGCACTTTAGATAACGCGCTGCAAGTGTCTCTGGGGAAAAGACATACATGCACATGATTTCCGGATTGAGGAACTGGAAAATAAAGTCATGATGCTGGAAAATGACAGTGACACTCTAAGCTCAATACCTGTGCTAAAGTCCCGATCTCTCTACAAGATTGTTTGGAAAATCTGGAGAACCACTCCAGAACCACTCCAGGAGGAGCAATTTACGCTTAATTGGAGTACCAGAAACCATTAAGCAGTCAGATCTTTAAGAGCTCTGCCAACTAAATCTCCCAACCGCACTCGCGATCCACCGTAGTTGCAGAGTGGAACGAGCACACCTAGTGGACCATGAGATCTTCCCAGAAAGGAATACTGGTAACCAACAAAACAGGAGAAACCGCACCGTTATTGTGAAATACTTGGATTTCAATGATAAATCTGAAATTATGCGGGCATGTACTATGGCCCCCAGTATATAGCTAGGCAGGTAATATGTCTCCAAGTATATAGCTAGGCAGGTTATGTGGCCTCCAGTCTATAGCTAGGCAGATAATATGGCCTCCAGTACACAGCTAGGAAGGTAATATGGCCCCTAGTATAGATATAGGCAGGTAATATGGCCCTCAGTATATAGCTAGGCAGGCAACATGGCCCCCAGTGTATAGCTATGCAGGTAATATGGCCCCAAGTATACAGCTAGGAAGGTAATATGGCCCCCAGTATACAGACAGGTAGATAAATTGGCCCCCAGTAAAAATATAGACAGGTAATGTGGCCCCCAGTATATAGCTAGGCAGGTAATATGGCCCTCAGTATACAGCTAGGAAGGTGATATGGCCCCCAGGATAGAAATAGGCAGGTTATATGGCCCCCAGCATATAGCTAGGCAGGTAATATGGGCCCCAGTATATAGATAGGCAGGTAATATGGCCCCAAGTATACAGCTAGGAAGATAATATTCCCCCCAGTATATAGCTAGTAAGGTGATATGGCCACCAGTATATAGATAGGAAGATAAATTGGCCCCCAGTCTAAATATAGACAGGTAAAGTGGCCCCCAGTATATAGCTAGGCAGACAATATGACCCCCAGTAAACAGCTAGGAAGGTAATATGGCCCCAGTATAGATATAGGCAAGTAATATGGCCCCCAGTCTACAGCTAGGCAGGTAACATGGCCCCTAGTATATAGCTAGGCAGGTGACTTGGTCCCCAGTATAGAGCTGGGAAGGTGATATGGCCACGAGTATATAGATTGGAAGATAAATTGGCCCCCAGTATAAATATAGACAGGTAATGTGGCCCCCAGTATATAGCTAGGCAGACAATATAACCCCCAGTAAACAGCTAGGAAGGTAATATGGCCCCAGTATAGATATAGGCAAGTAATATGGCCCCCAGTCTATAGCTAGCAGGTAACATGGCCCCTAGTATATAGCTAGGCAGGTAACTTGGTCCCCAGTATAGAGCTGGGAAGGTAATATGGCCCCAGTATATAGTTAGGTAATATGGCCCCTAGTATACAGCTAGGTAGGTAATATGGCCCCCAGTATTTAGCTAGAAGGTAATATGGCCCCCGGTATAGATATAGGCAGGTAATATGACCTCCAGCATATAGCTAGGTAGGTAATAGGGCCCACACTATATAGCGAGGCAGACAATATGACCACCAGTAAACAGCTAGGAAGGTAATATGGCCTCAGTATAGATATAGGCAAGTAATTTGGCCCCCAGTCTATAGCTAGGCAGGTAACATGGACCCCAGTATATAGCTAGGCAGGTAACTTGGTCCCAAGCATAGAGCTGGAAAGGTAATATGGCCCCAGTATATAGTTAGGTAGGTAATATGGCCTCCAGTATATAGGTAGATAATATGGCCCCCAGTATACAGCTAGGAAGGTAGTATGGCGCCCGGTATAGATATAGGCAGGTAATATGGCCTTCAGTATATAGGTAGATAATATGGCCCCCAGTATACAGCTAGGCAGGTAATATGACCCCCAGTATAAAGCTAGGAAGATAATATGGCCTTCAGTATATAGATAGGTAGATAAATTGACCCCCAGTATAAATATAGACTAAATATAGGTAATGTGGCCCCCAGTATATATCTAGGCAGATAATATGGCCCCCAGTATACAGCTAGGAAGGTAATATGGCCCCCAGTATAGATATAGGCAGGGAATATGGCCCCCAGTATATAGCTAGGCATGTAACATGGCCCCCAGTATATAGCTAGGCAGGTAACATTGTCCCCAGTATAGAGCTAGGAAGGTAATATGGCACCAAGTATAGATATAGGCAGGTAATTTGGTCCCCAGTATATAGCTAGGTAGGTAATATGGCCTTGTTTTCACACTTAATCTGCCGCACTTATTTTTCCATATATATATATACTGGTTCATAGCCTTCGTTAGGGATTTCCTTGGTATCCCCCTTTTCTTTGCACTTTATAAAACACACAAGGCTAAACATTCAATTTTGAAAAAGGCTTATTTACTTTTTGCTTTAAAGCGCTTGACATATGATTAATAGACACATAAGTCCTCATACAGCATATTAGTCGCAATGAACAACATAGTAATGAACCAGTACTTAGCTGCAAAGTCCCAGCTTTACATTGATGCTGAAAAGCACTTGAGATCCAGTATGCACGCTGACCAGTTATGGACCGAAGCCCGTGTGCTGTATGGCAGCAGATGCGACGTTTCGGAAAGCTGAGTTTCCTTCCTCAGGCATGTTTAGCCTTGTGTGTTTTATAAAGGTATTATGGCCTCCATTGTACAGCCAGGAAGGTAATATGGCCCCCGGAATACAGCTTGAAAGGTTATATGGCCCCAAGTATAGATATAGGCAGGTAATATGGCCCCCAGTATATAGCTAGGTAGGTAATATGGCCCCCCGTATATAGCTAGGCAGGTAATAATGCCCCCAGTTTATATAATTAGGTATTAAAGGACCCCCAGTATATATAATTAGGTAATATAGGGTCCCCAGTATATCTATTTAGGTAATATAGGGCCCCAGTATATGTAATTAGGTAATATATGGCCCCAGTATATATACTTAGGTAATATAGGGCTCCCAGTATATACAGGCAGGCATTATAGGGCCCCAGTGTATTTAGGCAGGTAATATAGAGCCCCAGTGTATATAGGCAGATAATATAGGGCCCCCAGTGTATATAGGTAGATAATATAAGGCCCAAGTGTATATAGGCAGGTAATATAGGGGCCCAGTGTACATAGTTCGGTTATATAGGGCCCAGTATATATAGGCCGGTAATATAAGGCCCAAGTGTATATAGGCAGGTAATATAGGGGCCCAGTGTACATAGTTCGGTTATATAGGGCCCCCAGTGTATATAGGCAGATAATATAGGGCCTCCAGTGTATAAAGGCCGGTAATAGAGGGCCCCCAGAATATATAGGCAGATAATATAGGGCATTTTAAAAATAAAAAATACCAGTACTCACCTTTCTCCAGCTCTCTGAAGCTCCCGCTGGGCTCCGTCTTCCCGGCACAGGCGGCGTGACATCATCATGCTACGCAGGCAGTGGGATGACATATTCACGCTGCCTGAGCCGGACACTCCAGTTGCTCGCAAGCTATTTGCGACCCACCGGAGTTCTCTGCAGGGCAGGAAGCGCTTGCTCTCTGCTCCGCGTAAGCCCTCAGCTGTATGTGCATCCACGTCAGCGGCCTGGAGAGGTTTGGGGCACAGGCAGTTTTATCCGGGGCTTGTGCCGGGGCCAGGGCCAATGACTTCACAGGGGATCCGTGTAAAATCTTACATGAACAGCTTTCACCAATTTTAACAAACTACTATAATTACATTTTGAAACAAGGCACTATTAGGCCAGAACCCAAAAATGCCTTTATTAAGGTCATCCCAAAAAAGGAAAAAGATCCTCTACTTCCATTCCCCTAGTGAGCATCCTGTCATTGTTGCAATCGATGCTGAAAAGGCATTTGACAACGTCCGGTGGTACTGGCTTTGCTAGTATTAGATAGAATGGGGATTACTGGAGTCAACTATATAATGTATGTGTCTACGTCACTTCCCTGCTGGATCTTTGTTGCCTCGGTGCCCTAGAGAAAGCGCTATCCGTGTACTAGTCTCTGCCGTGTTCCTGACCCTTGCCTACGTTTCTCGACTCTGAACCTTGCTGCCTGCCCTGACCTTCTTGCTACGTTTATTGACCACGAATCTTGCCACCTGCCCTGACCTTGCCGCCTGTCCCCGACTACGTCTACGCCTTACGATTCTGTATCACGCTACACCTCGACTGCCTCTGCAAGCAAGTCATGTCAGGGGTAGCGACCTGGTAGACTCCCGCCGCAGCAAGTCCATCCCGCTTTGCGGCGGGCTCTGGTGAAAACCGGGACCTACTTAGACTCCGCTCCCTGGTGTGGCTTACACCATCGCTTGCGGTGGTCCAGAGGATCCACTATCCTTACAGTAAGATCCAGCCATGGATCCCACCAAGGTGCCTCTGCCAAGCATCGCGGATCTCACGACTATTGTTGCCCAACAATTGCAACAGATCGAACAACAGGCACAGCAATTGGGCCAGCTCTCCGCCATGATGCATCAGCTCCTTGCATCCCAGCAACAGTCTCCGCCTCCGTCTACACCTGCTGTTCCTTTGGCCACCATGGGATCAAAGCTTCGGCTTCCTCTGCCCTCCAAATTTGACGGGGACCCCAAGCTTTGTAGGGGTTTTATTACCCAGTGCTCTATGCACGTGGAACTGATGGCGGATGGGTTCCCCCCCGGAAGGTCTAAAGTTGCCTTCGTGGTGAGTCTGCTATCCGGGACGGATCTGGCTTGGGCAACCCCCCTCTGGGACATGAAGGACCCTGTGACCGCAGATATACAGATCTTCCTCCGCGAATTTTGCCTTCAACAGGGCGATTCCTCCGTGGAAAACTATGCGGTTCAATTCCGCACCCTGGCTTCGGAACTGGCTTGGAATGACGCTGCCAGGCCTGAAAGGGGAGTACCAGGATTTTGGGGATGTATTCGCTGAAAAGTAGGCTGAGATGCTGCCGCCCCACCGGCCTTATGACTGCCCAATTGACCCCCTCCCTGGGACCAGGCCCCCCCCCCCCGGGGAAGGGTCTCTCCGCTGTCCGTGCCGGAGACTCAGACCATGTCGGCCTATATACAAGAGAACCTGCAGAAAGGATTTGTTCGCAAATCTTCCTCCCCAGCTGGAGCCGGGTTCTTCTTCGTGCAGAAAAAGGATGGTTCCCTCCGTCCGTGTATTGACTATAGGAGTCTAAATAAAATCACCGTGAAAATCCCTACCCGCTCCCACTGAGGAGCTTTTTGATCGCATCAGGAGGGCTAAGGTATTCTCCAAATTGGACCTGCGTGGAGCCTATAACCTCATCAGAATTCTGGAAGGGGACAAGTGGAAAATAGCTTTTTAATACCCAGAGGGAAACATTTCAAAATATCTCGTATGTCTTTTGGGCTATTTTAACGCTCCACTGGTGTTCCAAGAATTCGTCAATGTCGTTTTCAGGGATCTATTGTACACCTGCGCATAGTGTAATCAAATGACATCCTGATCTTCTCTCCCGAACTCCAGACCCATGGGACTCAGGTGCGCCAGGTTCTGAGACGTCTGGGGCAACAACCGACTGTAGACCCAGCTGGAAAAAGTTTATTCCACCAGACCAGTTTTACCTTTCCTGGGGAAATATAGTCTCGGCTAAGGGTCTGCAGATGGACCTGGCAAAATTCTCTGTGGTTCTGCAATGGCCCCGCCCTGTCGGTCTTCGGGCGATTCAGCGCTTTCTGGAGTTCGCCAATTATTACCGGCAATTCATTCCCCACTTCTCCACCTTGGTGGCTCCCATTGTGGCCCTCACCAGGAAGAACGCGAATTCGAGATGCTGGACTCCGGAGGCTGAAAAGGCGTTTAGCGAACTAAAGACTGCCTTCTCCTCGGCGCCTGTCTTAGTCCGGCCAGATCCTGAGAAGCCCTTCTCTATGGAGGTGGATGCCTCCTCCATGGGGGCAAGGGCGGTCCTCACACAGAAAGGCCCCAAAGGCAAGACTCACGTGCGGGATCTTCTCCAAGACCTTTTCACCAGCGGAGTGGAATTATGCCATTGGGGATTGGGAGCTCTTGGCCATCAAGTTAGCCCTGGAGGAATGGCGACATCTGCTGGAGGGGGCGCGTCACCCAATAGACATCTTTACGACACAAGAATCTCTTGTATCTTCAGACGGCCCACCCCTTTAACCCTCGCCAAGCCGGGTGGTCTCCTTTCTGTCACTTTTTGGGACTTCCGCATTTACTTCCGGCCTGCGAAAAAACGTCAAGGCTGATGACCTCTCCCGTGCCTCGGATGTAGTTGGTGAAGAACCCGTGTCACAGCCCATTATTTCTGCAAACGGTTGGTTCACGTGGCTCCCGTGGATCTCCAAGACATTCCTGCGGGCAAGACTTATGTGCCACCGGCGCACAGGAAGAGAATACTGGAGTGGGGGCATAGTTCCCTATTGACTGGTCACCCCGGAGCACGGAAGTCTTATGCTCTTATTTCTCGGCACTACTGGTGGCCAACTCTGGCACAAGACTTAAAGGACTTCACCCTCTCCTGTGTCACTTGCGCTGGAAACAAGGTCCCTTGTCACGGGCCCGCAGGTCTCTTACATCCGCTGCCTGTTCCAGGAATCCCCTGGACACACATAGCCATGGATTTCATCACGGACCTACCTATGACTTCGGGAAATTCAGTCACGGACCGATTCTCGAAGGTGTCCCACTTCGTGCCGCTTCCTGGCCTGCCCTCTGCACCACAATTGGCCGGTCACTTCTTCCTGCACATTTTCCGTCTGCATTGGTTACCTTCGCACATCGTCTCTGACCGTTCAATTTGTATCCCGATTTTAGCGGGCGCTATGTTCCTGTTTGCAAGTCAAGCTAGACTTTTCTTCGGCCTACCACCCTCAGTCCAATGGACAGGTGGAAACAGTTAATCAAATCTTGGGAGAATATTTGCGTCATTTTGTTTCCGGACGTCAGGACAACCAGGCCGATCTGCTTCCCTGGCCCGAGTTTTCTTACAACCATCGTGACTCGGATGCAGCCGGTGCTTCTCCATTTTTTGTAGTCAATGGCCGCCACCCGCACCATCCCCTTACCCTGCCTACAGGTTCGGTGGTGCCCGCTGTGAATGACCAAGTTCGGGATATCAAGGCCATCTGGCAAGAGACTCGACGTTCCCTACTTCGGTGCCTCCGCTCCTATGAAGTCTCAGCAGACAAGAGAAGAAGCCCCGGCTCTGACATTCCTCCCAGGGACAGGGGTGGCTTTCTTCAAAGTATGTACATCTAAAAATTCCCCCAGCCTCAAGTTGGGGTTCCCTTGCTTCCTGGGACCCTTCAAGGTGCTCCGGCAGCTTAACCCAGTGACATACAAACTCTGCTTACCCCCATCGCTCCTTCCACGTCTCCCTCCTCAAGCCTCTGGTCCTGATCCGCTTTTCTCAGAAGTAGGTATCGCCTCCCCCGGTAGCTGATTCTGCTGACATCTTCGAAGTAAAAGACATCCTGGCCATGAAGACCGTCAGGAAGCACTTTTTCCCTTTGTAGATTGGAAGGGCTTCGGACCCGAAGAGAGATCCTGGGAGCCAGAATCTAATATTTTGAATCAAGATCTCATCCGCAGGTTCCTTTAAGCTAAAAAGGAGGGGAGGTCAAAGGGGGGGTACTGTAACGGGTGCGCCACGTCCCGCCCTGCAGGTCACAGGCACACCCGTATCCCCATCTCCTGGCGCCCGGCGGGGATGGGTGGCACCGCTGACCAGGCTACGGTTTGCGGGCGCACCGTCCCATCCGCTTACCTGTCCACGCTCCCGTCCTGCGCTTTCCCCCTGACGGCCAGAATGGGCACGCGCGCCCCCGAGCGTGCGCGCGCATTTATGTGAATTTAAAGGGACAGCGCGCCGCTGATTGGAAAATTGCCGGGCGCTGACCCTATATAATGTATGTGTCTACGTCACTTCCCTGCTGGATCTTTGTTGCCTCCGTGCCCTAGAGAAAGCGTTATCCGTGTACTAGTCTCTGCCGTGTTCCTGACCCTTGCCTACGTTTCTCGACTCTGAACCTTGCCGCCTGCCCTGACCTCCTTGCTATGTTTATTGACCACGAATCTTGCCGCCTGCCCTAACCTTGCCGCCTGTCCCCGACTACGTCTACGCCTCACGATTCTGTACCTCGCTACACTTGCCACCGCAAGCAAGTCATGTCAGGGGTAGCGACCTGGTAGACTCCCGCCACAGCAAATCCATCCCGCTTTGACATGGGCTCTAGTGAAAACCGGGACCTACTTAGACTCCGCTCCCTGGCGTGGCTTACACCATCGCTTGCGGTGGTCCAGAGGATCCACTATCCCGGCTGTTACAACATCTTTCCTTTCAGCTATTTAAAACAACCCCACAGCTCATATACATACCCCTGGTTTCTTGTCAACCCCTTTTCCCTTACACAAAGGAACCCCTTTTTTTTCGATATAGCACTGGAACCCCTGGCACAATGGCTGGAGGACTCTGACCTCTTCACAGGACTTAAAATAGGCTGAAGTCAAAAGTGCACTTTTCACCAATGACTTAATTCTGTTTTTATCGAACCCTCTCATTCTCCTGCCAAAAGTCTTTGAATTCCTAAACTACTAGAGCTTCGCTCTCCTCTACCATTGACAATTTGGATCCAACTACATGTATACATCACCCCAATAGAGAAATGTATTACTAATTTGGGTATTAAAATCGGGAGACCCCTGAAACAATATATAATCTAAACTTCCTTCCCTTAATTAATTAGATAGCAGAAGATCTGCACAAATGGATAGGCCTCCCTCTCTTCCTTACAGGGAGATATCATGACTAGTGTTGAGCGATTATTATCGACAAAGTTGAAATCGGCACGGTATTTACATTGATCGGATTTTTTTAGATCACGCGATAATTTAGGTTAAAATCTGTGCATAACTATTATATCTGTGCCTTTTTTCGGCGCTTCCTGCCATTTTGGCGGCCAGCAAATCAGCTTACAGAATAGAGCGGGGTGAGATGTGTGTGCGACATCATGACTGGGATGTGTATAGTTGCGATTGGCTGGAAAAATCACATAACCTCGTTTTACATAGAACAGCCCTTCCTGTTCATGATCAGTGTGTGTCGGTATCTCAGAGCAGTAGGACGTGCGCTCTGCCTCTGTGCAAACAGCTCAGCGAAATTATTCTATTCGTTCACAGAGACCTTCTCACTTTTAGCTGTGATCCTTAGAACTCAGTTAGATCAGAGATTGCAGATTTTAGGGAGTTAGGCGGAGAATTTTAAAGGGGCATCTACCGCTGTAAAGTCACGGGGAGAGCGGGGGGGGGGGGCCCGCAGGCGAACACAGACAAGCTCTTTAAAGAATACTGGATGTTAAATTTGAATCCAGCAATTGTGTAGTCACCACAGGTGAATTGATAGGTGCCAAAAATACCTTTTTTTATCCGTATACATTTCAGATACGTGTTTTTTTGCACTTTTGCCCAGTCCAGCTTTTTTGATAGAGGTACCTTGCAGTTAAATTTGAATCCAGCAATTGTGTAGTCCCTGACAGGTTGATAGGGCCAAAAATACCTTTTATTATCCGTATACATTTTCAGATAACCCTGTTTTTTGCACTTTTGCCCATCCAGCTTGTTGATAGAGGGACCTTGCAGTTAAATTTGAATCCAGCAATTGTGTAGTCATGACAGGTTGATAGGTGGCAAAAAAACCTTTTATTATACGTATAACATTTCAGATACTGTTTTTTTGCACTTTTTGCCCAGTCCAGCTTTTTTTGAAGAGCCACCTTGCAGTTAAATTTTAATCCAGCAATTGTAAAAGGGCACCACAGGTGAATTGATAGTGTGGCAAAAATAACCTTTTATTATCCTTATAACATTTCAGATACGTGTTTTTTTTGCACTTTTGCCCAGTCCAGATTTTGTTGATAGAGCCACCTTGCAGTTAATTTTTAAACCAGCAATTGTGTAGTCACCACAGGTTGATAGGTGCCAATAATAAACCCTTTTATTATCCGTATACATTTCAGATGCGTGTTTTTTTGCACTTTTGCCCAGTCCAGACTTGTTGATAGAGCCACCTTGCAGTTAAATTTGAATCCAGCAATTGTGTATCCTCCACAGGTGAATTGATAGGTTTCCAAAAATACCTTTTATTATCCGTAACATTTCAGATACGTGTTTTTTGCACTTTTGCCCAGTCCAAATTTTTGATAGAGGGCCCCCTTGCAGTTTTTAAATTTCAATACAGCAATTGTGTAGTTCATGACAGTTGATAGGTGCCAAAAAATACCTTTATTATCCGTAACATTTCAGATAAAGTGTTTTTTTTGCACTTTTGCCCATCCGATTTGTTGAAGAGCCCCTTGCAGTTACATATGAATCCAGCAATTGTGTAGTCACCACAGGTGAATTGATATGTGCAAAAAATACATTTTATTATCCGTATACATTTCAGATACGTGTTTTTTGCTCTTTGGCGCAGGCCAGCTTTGTTCTTAGAGCCACCTTGTAAAAAATGTGGTTTCTAACAGACATTTGTTCTTCACAATTGTCAAGAATGGCTCAAGGGTGTTAATGGACACATATTGCAAAATGACTTGTTTTTGCAAGATCTTTAACATAGCTAGCAATCCCTGTATTGAGACAACCCATTTAGTACAATTAAAAAAAAGAGAAACAAAGACATGGTGGGATTCCATCCTATTTTAAAAATTTTTTTCTAGAATTAAACTACTAAAAAAACTTGCATGTACAAAATACTGGGAAAAAAAATTCCTCTGAATTGTACAAGGAGGTACAGGAAAAACTTGACCAGATGAAGGTTTTTTCAGAGGACATGGAGTAAGGAGCACGGACAGAGAACAAAAAACAAGACAATTTCCTCCCCGCACATTGAGTAAAATGAGAAAAAGAATGCCAAGAAAAAGGGCACCTGGGGGGAACAGGAAACGTTAACCACCAGTATTTCCAAGTGAAGCTCAATTGGTCCGCACTCATAACGGAGGGGGAAAGTGCTAAACCCAGGTCCTTGACTTTTGTACGAGGAAGCTGGAGTCTACTCACACTTCCGTACTCTGGGTTCAGCACACTTTTTTTTGTTGCTGCGTCATAAGGCATTTTTAAAGGTGTAAATAGATGACGGACGCCAGCCTGGGCTCTCCCCACCGCACCCACGTAAACTCCCCTCCCTGGCAGCTGAACCTGCGTGTTAATAGATGACAGAAAGCTAGCCTGGGCTCTCACCGCAAACCCATGTAAAATCTGGCCCTGGCAGCTGGACCTCCGTGTTAATAGATGACAGACGCTAGCCTGGGCTCTCACACCGCACCCCTGTAAGTCTGGCCCTGGCACTGGACCTCCGTGTTACAGATGGCTGACGGCAGCACTGGCTCTCAAACCCTTAGGGCAATCAGGAAGCTTCAAATCTCCAAAAAAATCTGATTTTGAAAAAGGTGATTTCTGTGAGGTTAAGTATGTTTAAAAAGGGCCCCAGGGCTGGACACAAATTGCACAATTTGAGGCTTAAAATTTTCTGGGCTGGAGCACTATGGGTCGCAAACATTTGATCTCCAGGGGAGTCTGTCCCTAATCACTGAAGAAGGATTTGGAGGAAAAAAGAAACCCCTGAAGCGGTTGGCTGAATCACGCTCAGAAGTCAGGCGGGCAAATGTCTTCTCAACTAAGAAGTGTTTTGGGATGATCGGGCATTTTTATTACTTAAGGGGTGTGCGGACGAATTAACACATCTACACGTGTAAAAAATACCTTTAAAAACTGCAGGGCGAGGTGTATGTTGTATGTTATCACACTTGAAAAAAAAGAAAAATGGTAATAATGTAAAACTATAAATAAAACTTCCCTAAATAAATTCTTAAACAAATGTCATTACCAAAAAATATACTAAATGACGGTCACTAGTACAAATAGCATAGTGCCACTTTGGGGGATATATGGGTCAAACAGGTTTAGGGGTCATGCTGTGGTAACAGGACAGGTAAAAGTCAAAGTCCAGTGAAACTAAAATGTGGTTGAAAGACTCCTTTTTCTGGCACTTTTTAATCTGCGGTCATGCAGGTTTGGGGCTCATGCTGGGCTTAGGACAGGGATAGTCTATGTTTCCCAAAGAAACTAAAAGGTGGTTCAAAGACCCTTTTTTATGGCACTTTTAATCTGTGGGTCAGACAGGTTTTATGGTCATTCTGTGGTCCAGGACAGGTATATCCCAAAGTCCAGTGAAACTAAATGGTGGTTGAAAGACTCCTAATTCCTGCACTTTTTAATCTTTTGGTCAGACAGGTTTAATGGTCATACTGCGGTAAAAAGGACAGATATAGTTTAATGTCCCCGTTCAACTAAAATGGTGGTTCAAAGACTCCTTTTCCTGGCACTTTTTAATTTGGAGGTCAGACAGGTTTTAATTGTCATACTGGGGGTCTAGGACAGGTATAGTCAATGTCCAGTTCAAAATAAAATGGTGGTTGAAAGACTCCTTTTCCCCCGCACTTTTTAATCTGTGGGGCAGACAGGTTTAAAGGGGTTTTTGGGCCACGATGTAATTTGATGTGGGATCCTCCAAAATGGGTTTGAATCACTTTTCTAAAAAATGTGATTACAAAAATTGCAGTCTGAGAGAGCTACAGCCTTCCTTACAAAGCCCTTGGTTACTTCAAAGTTTGTATTAGATACTGCCTGGGCAAGAGCTGCTGGATGGGCTTGCGCAGAGAAAGCTTCTTATCTGGGTGAGACTGAGCCCGCAGAAGTTTTCAAGGCACCGGGTAGCAATATGTTTCTTTTTTTATACAAATAAACTAGTTTGTAGTGTGATTAGATCCCTGCTTTATCTGATGACAGAGAACATGAAGGAGCTTTCAAGCTGCTGAGGAGAAAAACTGTTGTCTTTTGTATACAGAATCCACAAGTTAACAGTTTGATTATTTCAGTGAACATGTCACAACGATCCCTTTATGCAGCTTTGTGCTCTGGCTGTGTGCGTCTCTCTCTCTTCAGCTCCGTGATTTGTTTACATTAGCTTCTTAGCAGATAAGGCTCTTCCTGTCAAAACCCCTTTAAGGGTCATACTGCGGTACAGGACAGATATAGTTAATGTCCAGTTCAACTAAAATGGTGGTTTCAAAGACTCCTTTTTCCCGGCACCTTTTTTAATTTGGGGTCAGACAGGTTTAAATGGTCCCTACTGCGGTCCAGGACAGGTATAGTCAATGTCCAGTTTCAACTAAAATGGTGGTTGAAAGACTCTTTTTTCCCACACTTTTTAATCTGTGGGTCAACAGGTTTAATGGTCATACTGTGGGACAGAACAGTTTTAGTCAATGTCCAGTTCAACTAAAATGGTGGTTGAAAGACTCCTTTTCCCAGCACTTTTAATCTGTGGGTCGACAGGTTTTAATGGTCATACTGCGGTACAGGACGGATATAGTTAATGTCCAGTTTCAACTAAAATGGTGGTTGAAAGACCTCCTTTTTCCGGCACTTTTTAATCTGGGGTCATGCAGGTTTGGGGCTCAAAGCTGCGTTCCAGGACAGGGATAGTCAATGTCCAGTTCAACTAAAATGTTGGTTCAAAACATCCTGCCTACGGCCAATTTTAAATTTGTGGGTCATGCAGGTTTAAGGGTCAGGCTGTGGTGCAAGAAAGGGATAGTGAATGGTCTGTGAGTTTTTTCTGTGGCTTTTATAACCTAATTGTCTTGCCTAAGGTGTAGCACGTATCCATTTGACTGTTGTGGATGTTAATTCCAGCTTCTCCATCCCTGTTTGGGTGTAACAATGAAGGTGTTGTTCCTCTCCCGTAGACTTTAATGGTCATCGGCGATAATCCATTATCGACTATCGGATATCTTATTGATAATTGCCGATATCGACTATCAACCCGATGACGATAGTCAACGTAATCGCTCATCACTAATCATGACATAAAAATGATATGTTTCTCCAAGACTACTCTATCCCCTCCAGACCCTCCCCTTCTTATTAAAACATACAGATGTTAATAGATCAAATGCTGCCTTCTCTCGCTTTATCTGGACTGGCAGAAAACCCTGTATTGCACTACGCAAATTGTTACTCCTTGTTCTCAGAGGAGGCTTGAACCTCCCGAACATTGGACTTTAGAATCTAGCATATGTTGTCAGACATGTTCTGGATTGAATTGAGGGAACTAGCCGGTATTAAAATTGGGATTTAGAAAGTGAACTCATGTCCCTTTGGCATCCCTATGTGATCCTACATACTAAATACCCTAGCCTCCTCCCACATATAAAATCTTTGGTTATCCTCAGAGACACTGTAGCTACATGAAAGATAATCTGTAAACAGCTTCATATTCTCTTCTTGATTTCCAAGGAAATGCCTTTATGGGTATACCCTTAGTTCCCTAGGGCCTGGAAAACCAACCCAATGTTCAGGCTTTGGAGGGAAAAAGGAGTAAAAGTGGTTGGACAGCTTTTTGATGGAGAACGGAAGAGGTGGCATTCCTTAAAGGGGTTTTGCCAAGAAGGGATTTCCTCAGCTAACAGGCTGAATTTGAGCCTTGAGCCCTGAAAAGAGGGGCGTTGTGTTTCTGTGATTAAAAAAAACAAGTACCTCCTCTGTGATGTCATTGTACCACCTCCCCTGCACGTTCCCGAGGCTCAGTCTCTGTGGCTGAGCAAACATTGTTTTGCTACATCACAGAGGAGAACGAATGTGCACAAGTTAATGGGTTTTGTTTTATGCCTCTTATCTGCTCAGGAGAGATTAGCTCTGGGCAGGCAGCTTTCTTTCATTCCTTCATGGACACATCATAAGGCATTATGGGAAAGGGGCTGAGAAGCCCACAGCGCCCTCTGTTGGTTGTAACAAATCCTCAATTTGCTTTTGACCCACTGAGTCTTGAGAAAGCAAAAAGGATTTTTTTAGCCAAGCCAATATCTCTCATCTACAGACAACGCAGATGAGAGATACTGGCTTGGTTAAAAAATCCTTTTTGCTTTCTCAAGACTCGGTGGGTCAAAAGCAAATTGAGGATTTGTTACAACCAACAGAGGGCGCTGTGGGCTTCTCAGCCCCTTTCCCATAATGCCTTGTGATATGCAGATGCTAAGTAGAGGGCGAAAAGGCAAAACAAAAACTCTACAAGCCGTTCGTTCGGTGCTCTCCTTAAGGAGAGATCTTCCCTTCATGGACACAGTGAGCCAAGGGAGCATCTGCCGTTTTACTAAGATAATTACATTACAAGCAGTGCCTTCTCTCGAGACAAAGGATAATTTTTCCACCGTCCCTTCAAAGCTGCAGGGAGGGGAGGGGGGGGGAGAAGAAGGGCTACTCAGGGAGCGTCTGCAATCTTTACATTAGAACTAGTGGATTCTCTATACAGGAGACAGAGACTTTTTTCCCCAGTCCCTTAAAAGCTCGTTCATGTTCCCTGCCAGGAGATAAGAAGTGCAGACAAGGCAAGCGCGTTCAGATCAGTGTCCTGGTCGTGTCTAATGTAAACTCTCAGGTAACCAAGGGCATCTAATTAAGGCTGTAGCTTTCTCAGGCTTCACTTTTTTTAAGGACATATATTTAGAAATGTGATTAAATACCCATTTTGGAGGATCCCACGTCAACATTACATCATGGCAAAACCCCTTTAAGTGAGCTGCTAGCAATATCCCCCCCCCCCCTTCCGCCGCACCTTGGGTAACGGTCATCCAGGCATACTCCTTTTGCAGCAACAGGCTTAGAGATATTTCAAAACAATTAGCACCTAATAAATTTGACTCTCTACTTGAATGCCACAAACACTCCTTTAATCTCCCGAGCCTCTATTACATTACGAGAAATTGGTCACTGGAATTTGAGAGTAAGATTCTCTTTAAACGCTGGGAGATATATGACCTCTTTATCTCTGAAAAGATCTTGAAAGGCCTAATGTTGGTTAGGAAAAATGTGATCTGCGAAAACTGGAGAGAATTGCGCTTTAAACTCATCCATAATGCTATACATGGATTTAACCTTCCTCCTTCACAAAATTATCCAAATAGGGTTCTGGAATGTCCTAAATGCAGCGCTTCTTATGCTGATACTTGGCATGGGATATGGGCTTGTTGATATGCTCAAACTTATTGGGACCACTTTATTGACATTGTTAATTCTCACTGGCACATTCTTCTGAATAAGGACCATGATCTACTCATTTTTCACTACACGAGACGCCCAGATGGAGACAAAACACAGTCCCCAGGAAACTCTACCAATAAAACACCAAGGAACATCCCAAGTATTATTCACACTGTCTTCTCCAATATCAGCTTAAACTTCTCCTATTTCGCTAATTATTGAAGAATTAAAATTATGCCTTGCAGCTGAAACAGAGAGGCACAAGGAACTGTTCTCTAGGGGTTTTTAATTAGGCGGAGAACTTTTATCACTTCTCATTACACAAAAGAAGACATTTTTGTTGTACTGCATGGTATTATAGAGAAGGCATCTCAGGTACTTTAGGCGCTCTTAAATTGTAATACTCCATTTTCTCTCACCTTAGATCCCCTCTCATTCACTTGAGTTGCCACCCTTGTGCTTTACTGTCTTTAATTACATAATCTCTTATGGCTGTTAGTGGTTTAATTTCTATGATTGGATACGCATGGCTGTTTTCCGCTGATTGTTACTGATTTGTATTTATCTTTGACAGTTATTTTAACTATGTTTTCATTTAAAACACCTCTTCTTTCTGTTATTTAGACTACATATGTCGTTTTCATTAAGTTACATTTACCTGTAATCTTTAGTATACATGTCCTCAATCTAGGACCATTATCTGACACCCAAATACATTAGCCTGTCTTTTGGATCCACCTTCATGGATGTTTAAGTTTATTATAATTCCAGTTCTCTATTTGTCTACTCGGTAATTCTTTTACTCTGCTTTTATGCATGATTATTGTAACTTAAACTGATTACTCCTACTGTATATGAATCACATGTTATTTACCTTTTTGTGCTATCCTCTGATTGTATCTTTACATTTCTTTGTATAATTAATAAAATCCAATATGTTAAAAAAAGAAACATCATACTGTGGGTGTGCTTTTCTGCAAAGGGGACAGAACGACTGTACTGTATTGAAGGGAGGTTGGATGGGGCCATGTATCACGAGATTTTGGCCCAACAAACTCCTTCCCTCAGTAAAAGCATTGAAGATGGGTCATAACTGGGTCTTCCAGAAGGACAATAACCCAAAACACAAAGTCAGGGCAACTAAGGAGTGGCTCCATAAGAAACATTTCAAGGTACTGGAGTGACCAAGCCAGTCTTCAGACCTGAACCTAATCGAAAATTTTTGTAGGAAGCTGAAAATCAATGTAGCCCTGAAACCTGAAAAGTCGATATGGAGGAGTGGGCCAAAATCCCTGCTGCAGTGTGTGAATACTTGGTCAAGAACTATAGGAAATGTCTGACCTCTGTAATTGCAAACAAAGGTTTCTGTAACAAAATTTAAGTTTTTTTCTATTGTATCAAATACTTATTTCATGCAATAAAATGCAAAATTAATTATTTAAAAACAATACAATGTGATTTTCTGGGTTTTTTTTGGTTCTGTCTCTCCCAACTGAAGTGCACCTCCCATAAAAATTACAGACCTCTCCATTCTTTCTAAGTGAGAAAATTTATTTTCCCCACTGTATGTCTATTCCCCAAAAAGTGTTGTCTTACATTTTTGCCTTCTGTTTTTTGGTAAATTTATTCAAACAACTTAAAAGGGATGTTCCCACCATAGACTTTGATAGCATATCAATACGATATGCCATCAAAGTCTTATAGATACAGGTCACACCTCTGGGATCCACACATTGCTCCTGATCGGGCCCCAGAAAGTATTGACTCAGAATGAAGCACCGGTTTACGCTTGTAAATGACTCTCCTTTCTGTTTTATGGGAGTTCTGAGTATTACTGAGTGCCGTGTTCTCTGTACTCAGAACTCCCATAGAACAGAATAGAGACTCATGTGCAAGCTCTCCATTCTGAGTTGACACTTATGGGAAACCATTTCCAAGGTAGTTGTGGGTCTTATAGGCGGGACCTGCACCTATTAGACTTTGATGGTCTATCCTATCGATGTATCATCAAAGTCTATGGTGGTGACACCACTTTAAGGACTACTGTCAGCCTTGGGATTGTATCAATTACACTGAGGCTGCATCTTCTGCAGAGCTCGATCCATGGGATGACTTTTTTCTTTTTCAGATTCATTGAATCACTGGTATCATCCGCTGTTGGACAACAAAGGACTTGATCCTGGATCTGGTAGCGCCATGCACTTGAGGGTTGGTTATTACTTATACAATTCTATCAGATGACCTTATGTACACAGAAGTCCTGCTGTTTAAATGTCGAAACATACTATCTTATTAATAAAATTTGGGATAACTTTGTGCCGTGATCTCATGGTGATTTATGTCATGGTAATATTTACTACATCTCTATGTCTATTTAGCAATGTACCAGTAATTGTTAGCCTTAAAACTCATTGGCTCAGTACCTTACATTCAATCTAATAAACAGTAGAAAGCTGCATTATAAGATGACAATGGTTCATTTACCCACTGGGTCACCCCTGTGCAGCTGCACAGGATGCACCAATGGTAAACGTCACTAAAACAACCAACAACAGAACATGTATTGCCCCTTTTCCCTAGAAATTGATCCAGAATGTGCCAATTTAAACAGGTACTTCCCATAAATTCATATATCATTATAATGTAGAAAGTAACCATATAACCACACCTACGGTCTGCAAAACACTAGGGCATGTACACTGGTACCAAACAGAAAAATGCTCAGGTAGAGAAGGGGTTGTCCAGTTTAATAAAATTGTGGTTGAATGAAGCTAGGGGTTGGAAAGAGAAAAATGAAAGGATACTTGAATCCTGATCAGCAGCAGTGGTGGAGGACGGGGAGATAAGAAGCACTCATTTTTAAATTTTTCCTCACCCTGGCCTCATTCAACTATAATTTTATGATACTGGACAACCCCTTTAAATGAATGTAAAGTCTTACGATGTAAACCACTAAAAGAGCATAATAAACGATAAACTACAGTGTCTCACAAAAGTGAGTACACCCCTCATATTTTTGTATATATTGTACTATATCGTTTCATGTGACAACACTGAAGATATGACACTATGATACAATGTAAAGTATTCAGTATACAGCTTGTATAAAATTGTAAATTTTGTGTGGCCACAAAATAACTCAACACACAGCCATCAATGTTTAAAACACTGGCAATAAAAGTGAGTACACCCCTAAGTGAAAATGGACAAATTGTGCCCGAAGTATCAATATTTTGTGTGGCCACCAATATTTTCCAGCACTGCCTTAACTCTCTTGGGCATGAAGTTCACTAGGGCTTCACAGGTTGCAGCCACTGTAATCCTTTTCCACTCCTCCATGATGACATTGCGGTGCTGGTGGATGTTCATGACCATGTACTCCTTCACCTTCTGTTTGAGGATGCTCCAGGCTGTTGGCAATCTTCTTATGACCTGGGCCATCTTTATGTAGAGCAGCAATTATTTTTTTCAGCACCTCAGACAGTTCTTTACCATCAGGTGCCATCCAGTGACCAATATGAGAGCATGTGACAGCAATAACACCACATATAACACACCCTCTTTCCATTCACACCTGAGACACTAATGAATCACATGACATCATGAAGGAAAAAGGCAAATTGGGTACAATTTGTTCACTTTCCATTAGTGGGTGTCCCCACTTTTGTTGCCAATGGTTACACATTGATGGCTCTGTGTTGAGATTTTATTAAAGTGTCAAATCCTGTGTTCCCCCATGAAAAAATGCAATACAATATTTACAAAAATCTGAAGGATTTACTCACTTTTATCAGATACTTTATGTTTTAATAACTGATAAACTATTTTTCTATGGCCCCTCCCTCACTGTATTAATCCCTGACTATTTCTTGTAATTAGTAATGAATTAATTTAGGCTGTTTCGATTTCACATTTGGATGTGTCACAGTGTTTAACTCATCATATAAATCCAAGTTAATCACATTAATCTGATCAATTATTAACAATACAACGATAATGGAAAGCATGATTCAGCAGGAAGACAAGATTTGCATTTCCATATTCCTTTTACATGTCCAATAGATTTTATAGACATACATTACAAAGAAGGTCCCAGTGATCTCTCTTCGGAATATTTTACATAGCATTCAAGACTTTTTTGCAAAGCAAATGTGCTGCTTTCTGCAGATTTTATAGTTCTTTAAAAATAAACCCTGAAATACCAGATGAATCACTAACTCACAGAAGTAAGGAAATTAGATCTTTTATAATAAATTCTCCCTTACCCTGGAACTATTAGTCTCTGAAAAATCTTGTGTCAAGTCTTTGAATATTATGCGGTTTTTCTTAACCTGGTCCTCTAGAGGGGTTGCAACCAACTATTACTGGAAACCATTTTCTTGTAGCTTTCTCTGTACTCTGAAAGGTATATCAAGCTTCAATGTTACACTGAAGAAAATCATGCTTATGGAATTGTGAAGGTGTGTCAACCCAACCTTTCATTTTTTTCTGCACAACTCACAAATAGACACATTTATTTAAGGGGGTGTCCCCATCTCACACATTAATATCATATCCGAGGGCAGCTTAACACACCATTCAGCAAACTCAACATCAATATGTCATCAATATAAGAGATGTAAACACTCCCTTAAGTCAAATAAAGGTATGTTCACACTGTGTCTTTTAACTCCGTACTTCAGGGCGTAATTGCACTACAATACACAATGAAGTACGGACTGTAACTACGGTAATCATAGTTCTTATAGGATTTTATAGACACACATTACAAATCCATCATAGTTCTCATAGAGAGCTATGATTACCCTCCATCTTCCCCGAAGCATATTACGCATGTCACTTCTTCCCAGCGGATAATAAAAGCGAATTGGACTGCCCTTACTCCAGTGCTTTAGAAGTATGTGCTGGCCAGGGCATACTTCTAAAACAACCGACGTCTTGTGGCACGCAAAGGTATGGGCCACAAGGCGCTGTGTGAACTTACCCTAAAAGAAAACATATAGTCATTTAAATGGGGGTCAACTGGCCTGTTTTGACTTAATGAGTTATAATAACACAAAAATAATTATCACCTTTTCACAGGATAGGTGATAAATAGATGATCCAACTGTTAAATATTTTTAACCCCTTTGATTTTGTCCAAAAAATGCCAGTCATAGCACCTAATGTAGCTCCAATAAAGTTCTGTGCCAATAAATAGCACTGATTTCAGTCCCATTACAGAAGTGATTTTGAAGCTGTGAGGCAGGTCTCACTGGTAAGATACCTCTAGTTTCTGATGAAGCCCAACAAAGAGATGAAGATGAATTAAGAAAATAATAAAAATTTTGACATAGACTACACCCAATGATGAAGGCCCTTTTGGTCACGCTTATGTGGTTCAAGTAGAAGAAGACTTGCTATTATGACCCTTTTATTACTGGACAACCCATTTACCAGGTTCCCCAGGATATACAGTATCTCAAAAAAGTGAGTACACCCCTCACATTTTTGTATATATTGTATTATATCTTTCCATTGGAGAACACTAAAGATATGACACTTTGATATGATGGAAAGTAGTCAATGTACAGCTTGTATAACAGTGTGAATTTGGTAAGCACTCAAATTAAGTCAACATATCAGTGTCTAAACTGCAGGCACCAAAAGTGAGTACACTGCTAAGTGAAAATGGAAAAATTGTGTCAAATTTGCCATTTTTCCTCCACAGTGTCATGTGACTTGTTAGTGTTACAAGGTCTCAGGTGTGAATGGGGAGCAGGTGTTTTAAATTTGGTGTTATCGTTCCCATATTCTCTGGTACTGCCAAGGAACTGTCTGAGGTTCTGAAAAAAAGATTTATTGCGCTACAAAAAGATTTCCTAAGTTATTAGAAGATTGCTAACACCATAAAACTGAGCTGCAGCATAGTGGCCATAACCTTACACCAAATCCAATAGAAATCAGTGGATTCAACTTGTAAATTGTAAGCCTTTGCAGACTCTCTTCTTCTGAACCAGTTGCAAGTCATTTATTGTTGTCATTGTACTTTGACAGTGCCCTGGAATTGAGTAACTCAATCATCAGGTAGGCCTGGGACATGGATCTGTAAAAACATTCTCAACTTCCAAATGACCACATATTGATTCCAAACACCTTGGAAATTAGGTAAAGCTCTCCACGGCAACCCTTATACCCTTGGCAGACACCTACTGGAGGTCATCTCTACTATTTTTGTGCCTTTATTACCTCATTCCTCATCGTTGCATTATATCTGCATTATACCTTTTTACATCGCTACTTTTTATCATTGCATCATATCTGCATCTATTTTCGTTCCACTATATTAACACCCTCTGATGTCTCCTGAAAAAGGCTCTTGCCGAAACGTCGTTTAAAAGTCATCTTTTTTCTGAAACCCCAATAATTTGCCTTGTGAAACATCTGCTCAGTAATATCCTTGAATTTGGTGCAATTATAGATCCTCTAGTGTCATGATCTTTGCCTCTGATTTTTGTTAATATATATTTGATAGAATTACTTGGTGTGCGGTGGATATATACTTTTATTAGTTTTAGTGGACATATGGTCCTTTTCCACCCATAGCACCCAACGTATCCTGTATTACTTAGGTGTACGTGACCTTTCACATATTTATGTACCCCATTTAAGGCCATGTTCACACGGCTTAAAACTAGACGTATTTCAGTCCGTAATTACGCGTCGGAGTGCGCAAATTACGGGCTGAAAACGTCCCAGTCATTACGGTAATCCACAGTTCTCATAGAGAACTATGGATTACGTCTCCTCTCCCTGCTCGGCGAATATGCCGAGAGGGGAGATAACTGACATGTGAATGACCAGCGGCGTATACGCGCCGCTGGCTATGCAAGTCTATGGGCCGGCGAGGTGCCGGCCTCCCGCACTCGCCCCCGCCCCCGGCCACACGGCGTAATTGCGGGGCGTAATTATGCCCTGCAAATACACCGTGTGAACCTAGCCTAATAGTGCACCTTAGCAATATTAAATATAGCTGACACAAAAAGACACTGTTAAAACAGTTGGAATAATCCAAGTGCAGCATTTTACAGGGGAGTTTGTATAGATGTTTGAACACTTGTTTCTCAGTTCTTTAACCCTGCTCCTCAGCATTATAGCTGTTTGCGTCGGCCATGCCATTTGCAGATTCATTGTGACGTTGCTGGGTGAGTACGACATGGGGCACACGTAACATCTGCCTGTTAGTGTTTCAATGTCGCTGTTGTTTTTATGCCGTCTTGTATATTGACACATATAGATAGAAGAAAAGAGACAACTAAAGGCTTGTTTCTACAGAATTTGTCTATTACAGGCATTGTAACTACGGTTGGCAGGTAGGCAATAAAAGCACAGTGTTGGTAGGGGTAATGTCCTACACATGGCCATACAGAAACCATGCCCATGTAATTGGGCATGGAGGTGCAGCTGCCAAGCATAGCCACAATCCCACTATAACAGCTTTGAGTTACACTATTTAACCCCTTCTATGCTGTCAGTGCTCACAGGGATGTCACGTGATGAATCACTAACTCGTTACTGATAATGGACGTATAGGTACACTGTATTGTCGGTATGGTCCTATATAGTGGGCTTACTCAGTAAATCCGCAACACAGACAGTGGGTGCCGACTACTAATTACAACTGAAACCTGCCACTAACATCAGTGAATGGAGACGGCTCCAATCCCTGCTGTTAAACCCTTTAGATGCCGCAGATGCACACCATTCCTCCCTCCAATCTGCACCCCCTCGACGAGATCACAGAGTGCCAATCATCAACCCTAGCAACTGGAAACCTAATGAAGCATACCATAGCCAGAATGTTAATGTTTCTATTAACAGAACCACCATCTTGGTACACCCTTCTGCGTTGTTTATATAATACAGAAGGGTGTACAAGTGACCAAGCCCTCTATTGACTGGTAACTGAAAATTATAAAATATAATATATGTATATAGGTATATATGTACAAATTTTTTCACCTTTTCTCTGTGGTATGTAATTTTTACAAGAGTTGTTTTTTTTACATGAAAGAAAATAGCAAAACCAATGTTTGTTAATCACATTTTTCTTTGTTTTTATTTTTTCAACAGCAAAAGTGACACAAAAATAATTAAATAAATTATATATATATATATATTATTTTGTGTAATTTTTATTATATTATATTATTTTTGTGTATATACAGTATATATATATATTATTTTGTGTCACTTTGCATATATAAATATATTATTTTTGTGTATATACAGTATATATATTATTTTGTGTCACTTTTGCTGTTGAAAAAATAACAACACAGAAAAATTTGATTAACAAACATTTGTTTTTGCTATTTTCCTTCATGTAAAAAAAAAACAACTCTTGTAACAATTGCATAAAAATAAAGCTTAACAGATCACAGAGAAAAGGTGAAAAAGTTTGTACAATAACTAAAGGCAAGAAAGCGTCATAGCATTCAAACTGACGTGTACTACAGAAAAGGAAAATGTGCCTGGTCAGGAAGGGAGTGAAATGGCCCAGTCAGGAACTGGTTAAAACATTGGTCACAAATATGGTATAATAATCATTGCATTGTTTTGTTAAAGCTCAGGATTGGTATCTCCTCATCATGGATGCTCAGGATGAAGAAAGAAGCACGAGCCTGGAGCTCGAACAGCTATCTATATCAGTCCACCCAAACCTAGTGGAAAGGCCAACAAAAGACATCACAAAAGCAGATGATGTAACACATGCACAGAGCGGGACATAATATTGTTCTGTCTCATACTCTAAACCATAAATTTGTTACTGATGCTACTGCTAAACTCAAAAGGCCAAAGTGAAATGAAGACCAATGAATGGAGAAAACGCCTACTGGAGACACAATATGCAACTTCCAAGGTGAAAACAAGGTCAAAGAGCTTGTCTCAAATTACATTCCAAGTTATGAAGGTCCTAATTTGGCAGTATGTGCTGTACGCGCCCTTCTTAGTACCCTCATCTGCAATTATATTTAACCCAATTTCAGAATCGATCAGTTCTATTTGCAAACAATAGTAAAAAGAACTTAATTATTCGCATTAGCAATGTTGAAGAAGTCAGGTTGGATCAAACAAACCTAGTTAATACCCCATTAGCTCTACAGTTTCAATCAATTCGTAGGGTGAGCATAATTCCTGATACAACAGAGGATTATCAACAATGTGAAGGTGAGCAAGGGAATCAGAATTATTTGCCCAGAGGAATTGTACTCAATATTGGAACGTCTCTGCCAAGTCCTGAGAAGGAGGAGCAAGAACAAACCTTCTTTGTAGAGTAAAAAAATAGGTTTTTTGTAGACTTCGGTTACCTGCATAACTGATACAGTATTGGCCACTTAAATTTACTCTTTGTCTAAATAAAGCCTGGTGCTGAGTGTTCCTTAAAAAAAATGTACAAAATTTTGTACTTACCTGCAAGTTCCCTGACGTTGACACTCTGGAGCCCACCGTCAATCTGCTTCTCTTGGCTCATCCTAACATGCAGAACAGGTTTGCACTTCAATGTAAGTGAATAGAGTACAAGCCTCTCCTGTGTGTCGGGACGAGAACCTGGGGAAGTAAAGGAGTGGATCCAGCGTGGCGCAGCAATAGGGTTCACCTTGCAGTTACGAATTACTTTTAAGGCATGTTTCACTCGGCTTCCTTCAAAATGGCCGTATTTAGCGTCCGTAATTACCGCGCCGAAAGTGCGCCACAATTACGGGCCGAAAACGGCCCAATTCATTACAGCGTTAATTTACAGTTTCATTGAGAATATTGGATTACCGTACTCCTCTCCCCGTCCCGGCGGACACGCCTGGCGGGGGAGATAAATTGACATGGTGAATTAACTAGAGGGGTATACGCGCCGCTGGCAAATTCAAGTATATGGGCCGGCTACTGTGAGTGCCGGCCCCCTGCTCAGTCCCCCGCTCCCGCACCCGCCTACCGGTCACTACGGCTTACTTGCGGGGCGTAATAATTACACCCTGCAAATACACCATGTGAACATAGCCTTACGTTTTATTTTCTTTACCTAAACTGGCCCCATTCAGCATTAATTTTCATATACTTGAGTAACGTGATTTTCAACTGTCAAGAAGCAGTGAAGTTAACAAATAAGGGTATGTTTACATGACTTCTTCAACGGTTTCACGCTGCAGGTCCCCCTGCCCTGGAGTCGCCTGTATCATTATTGCTTTCCCTGTGGGTCTGTGTGCGCAGCTGTGCCTCCTTGGGACCCCTCTTGCGCGCGGAGCTTCCTGCTCTTTATTGGTTCCCTTCCTCCTGCCAAATTCCTATTGACCTTTGACCCCTGACTATAAGAGGAAGTCTCCTGCCCTTTGCTCTGGGTCAGTCTCCTTTGCAGTACTGTGCATTGCATTGGTTGATTGCAGTCTTATGCTGGTCATCTCTGAGCTCCTGATGGTGGTATCTGGATCTTATCCCTGAGATGCTGGGTCACAGTGTCTGTAGTCATCTGAGCTCCTATCCATCTGCCTTGTCTGTCTCCTGTTGTCAGGTTGTGCTGTCTCGCATGTCCTGTTCCTGCCTTGGCACCTGTTCCTTAAAATGAACTGTATACCTGCCGTAGTCACCTGTCCAGTACTCCTGCTCTTTATCCTGATGTTAGTATCCTGAACTGTGTTCCAATGTAGTCAGTATAAACCTGACCTCTGCACTATGTCTCTTCCTTATGTTCTGCTCTACCACCAGCCTGTGTTCCTGTCCTGCCACCTCAGCCTGTCACTGCAGGTCAGCCACGAAGTCAGGGCCAGGTACGAGAACCTGGGGGGTCCCCGCAACTAAGTCACACGTCCTCCACTTTTGGCGGGCCACGGTGAAAACCGAGGAGGCTCCCTTAGACTCTAGTACTTACCTGACATGTCTCCATCTACCATCTCGCTGCGGTGATCAAAGAGGTCACCACCCGGATGTCAGCGGCGCCTCGGCTTCAACGTATGCTGTTGTCGCCGCAATCGTTACAGAATGGACTGACCATGGATCCCGCCATGGTGAATTGCCTACGTTTTCTGATGATACTGCTGTCTTGTCTGGTCCGCAGGCTCATGGTGCCCCCAGAGCGCCTGTCTGTCGCAGGCTCATGGTTCACCCAGAGGGTCTGTCTGCTCCGCAGCTTTGGTTCGCCAGTAGGGTCTGATCTGTACGCGGCAGGCTCTTGGTTCAACACGAGTGTCTGTCTGTCCGCAGGCTCATGGTTCGCCCAGAGTGTCTGTTTCTGTCCCGCTGGTATGGTTCGCCAATGAGTGTCTGTCTGTAGCAGGCTAACGGTTTCGGCAGAGTGTCTGTCTGTCCGCAGGCTCGTTTCACCAAGAGTGTATGTTCTGTCCCGCAGGGCTCTCGGTTCGCCCAGAGTGTCTGTCTGTTCAGCTGGCTCATGGTTTCCCAGAGTTGTCTGTGTGTTCCCACTGGTCATGGTTCGCCCAGAGTGTATGTTGTCCCGCTGGCTCATGGTTCGCCTCAAGGGTGTTCTGTCTTGTCCCGCTGGCATCATGGTTCGCCCAGAGTGTATGTCTGTCCACGCTTGCTCATGTTCGCCCAGAGTGTCTGTCATGTCACGATGGCTCCATGTTTCTCCCAGAGTGTTGTGTGTCCCACCTGGCTCATGGTTCGACCAGAGTGTCTGTCTGTCCCGCTGGCTCAAGGTCTCGCCAGAGTGTCTGTTGTCCAGCTGGCTCATGGTTCGACCAGCCAAGGGGGAAGTGTTGTCTGTCCCGCTTGCTCACCATGGTTCGCCCTGAGTGTTGTCTGTCCCCTGGCTCATGGTTTTGACCAAGAGTGTCTGTCTGTCCCGCTGGCTCATGGTTCGCCCAGAGTGTCAGTTACTCCCTGTCCGCTGGCGCATGGTTACAAGAAAGGTCATGTATCCCTGTCCGCTGGACCCTCATGGTTCGCCCCAGTGTGTCCAGTATCCCTGTCCGATTGGTCATCGGTTCGCCCCAGCGGCGAGTGGAGTATCCCTGTCCGTGTCTCATGTGTTCGCCCAGAGTGTGAGTATCCCTGTCCGCTGCCCATAGTTCGCCCCTGAGTGTCATGTATCCCTATCGCTGGCTCATGGTTCACCCAGAGTGTCAGTATCCCTGTCGCTGGCTCATGGTTCGCCCAGAGTGTCACTATCCTTGTCCGCTGGCTTCATGGTTCCGCCCAGAGTGTCTGTATCACTGTCCGCTGATCATGGTTCCCCCAGAGTGTCCAGTATCCCTGTCTGCTGGCCTCAGGGTTAGCCCAGAGTGTCAGTATCCCATCTCATGGTCCAGCCCAGATGTCCGTTACCTAGCTCAATGGCCCAGCCCAGAGCGTCGTTGCTAGCTCATGGCCCCACATGCCCAGAGCGTCCGTTGCCTAGCTCATGGCCCAGCCCAGAGCATTCCGTTGCTAGCTCATGGCCCAGCCCAAAGCGTCCGTTGCCTAGTCATGGTCCCGATCCCAGAGCGTCCGTTGCATAGCTCATGGCCCAGACCAGAGCTTCGGTTACCTAGCTCATGGCCCAGCCCAGAGCATCGGTTTGCTTAGCTCATGGCCCAGAGCGTCATTTGCCTAGGCTCATGGCCCACAGCCAAGCGGGGTCGGTTGCTAGCTCATGGCCTCAAGCCTGAGCGGTCCATTTGCCTAGGCTCAATGGACCAGCCCAGGGCAGTCGGTTTTTGCATAGTAATGGCCGAGCCCAGAGCGTAGGTTGTCCTACCTATGGCCCATGCCCAGTGCGTCAGTTGCTAGCTCATGGCCCCAGCCCTGAGCGACCGGTTGCCTAGCTCATGGCACAAGCCCAGAGCTTCGGTTGCCTAGATCATGGCCCAGCACCAGAGAAGAGCGTCGGTTGCCTAGCCTCATGGCCCAGCCCAGAGCTCGGTTTTGCCTAGCTCATGGACCCAGCACCAGCAGGAGCATCGCGTTTGCCTAGCCTCATGGCATAGACCAGAGCGTACGGTTTGCCTAGTCATGGCCCAGCCCACGAGCGGGCGGTTGCCTCGCTCATGGCCCAGGCCAAGAGAATCATTTGCCTACCTCATGGCCCAGCCCAGAAACGTCGGTTGCATGCTCAATGTCCCAGCCCAGAGCGTCGGTTGCTCAGCTCATGGCCCAGCCCTGAGGCGGCGAGTTGCCTAGCTCATGGCCCAGCCAGAGCATAGGTTGCCTAGCTCATGGCCAGCCAGAGCGTCTGTTGCACTAGCTCAGGGCCAGCCCAGAGCTTCGGTCTAGGCCTAGCTCATGCCCAGCCCAGAGGTTCCGTTGCCTTAGCTTATGACCCAGCCCAGTAGCGTCACTTTTGCCAGCTCATTGACCCAGAATGCCCAGAAGTCGTGTTGCCATAGCTCATGGCATCAGTCCAGAGAGTCGGTGGCCTAGCTCATGGCCCAGCCCAGAGCGTCGGGTTGACTAGCCATGGCATTGTCCAGAGCGTCGGTTGCCTAGATCATAGGCCCAGCCCCAGAGCGTCGGTTGCCTAGCTCATGGGCCCACGCCCAAGGTCGGATTTGCCTAGCTCATGGGCCCACGTCCCAGAAGGTCGGTTGCCTAGCTCATGGCTCAGACCAGAGCGTCCATTGATTTTAAGCTCATGGCCCAGCCCAGCAGCGTCTTTTGCCTAGCTCATGGCCCAGTCCAAGAGCGTCGGTTGCCTGCTCATTGGCCCAGCCCGAGTGTCGGTTGTTCTAAGGCCTTTTTCATGGGCCCCCCACGCCTCAGAGCGTCGGTTGCCTAGTCATGGCATAGCTCAGAAGCGTCGGTTGCCTAGCTCATGGCCCAGCCCGAAGGTCGGTTGTCTAGCTCATGGCCAGCCCAGTGCGTCGGTTGCCTAGCTCAGGCCCAGGCCCAGGGAATTGTCGGTTGCCTAGCTCATGGACACTTGCCCTGGAGTTGTCGGTTGCCTAGCCTCATGGCCCAGCCCAGAGCTTCATTTGCTAGCTAATGGACCCAGCCCAGAGCGTCGGTTGCCTGTCATGGCCCAGCCCAGATGCGCTCGGTTGCCTAGCTAATGGCCCAGCCAGAGGGTCGGTTGCCCTAGCTCATGGCCCAGCAAAGAGCATCGGTTGCCTTAGCTCATGGCACAGCCCTGGTGTACGGTTTGCCTAGCTCATGGCCAGGCCCAGAGCGCACGGTTTGCCTTGAATCATGGCACCAGCCCAGAGCGTCTGTTGCTAGCTCATGGCCCGCCAAGAGCTTCGGTTTGCCTAGCTCATGGACCAGCCCAGAGGATCCGTTGCTCTAGATTTTGGACCCAGCCCAGAGCGTCATTTGCCCCTTGCTCATGGCACCCAGCCCCAGAAGAGGTCGGTTGCTAGCTCATGGCCCAGTCCAGAGCGTCGGTTGCCCTTTAGCTCATGGCCCAGCCCAGAGCGTCGGTTGCCATAGCTCATCATTGACATAGTCAGAGCGTCGGTTGCATAGCTCATGGCCCAGCCACAGAGGTCGGTTGCCCTAGCTAATGGCACGAACCAGAGCGTCGGTTGCCTAGCATGGCCCAGCCCTGATGAGATAGGTCTGCACTAGCTCAGGGCTCAGCCCAGAAGCGTCCATTGTTTTAGCTCATGGCCCACCCCAGAGCGTCATTTGCCTAAGCTCATGGCCCAGTCCAGAGCGTCGGTTGCCTAGCTCATGGGCCCAGCCCTGAGTGTCAGTTGTCTAGCTCATGGCCTCCATGCCCAGAGCGCTCGGTTGCCTAGCTCATCTTGGCAAGCTCATGAGCGTCGGTTGATAGCATCATGGCCCAGCCAGCAGCGTCGGTTGTCTAGATTCAATGGCCCACGCACAGAAGCATCGGTTGCCTAGATCATGGCACAAGCACTGAGACTTGGTTTGCCTAGCTCTGGCCCAGCCCAGTGCGTTCTCGTTTGCTTAGCTTATGACCAGCATAGAGCGTCATTTCGACTAGCTCATGGCCCTGCCAGAATGCGTCGGTTGCCTTGCTCATGGCCCAGTCCAGAGCATCGTGTTGCTAGCTCTTGGCCCAGCCCAGAGCGTCGGTTGCCTGAGCTCATGGCATAGCCAGAGCAATAGGCTTGCCTAGCTCATGGCCTAGTCCAGAGCGTCAGTTGCCTAGTCATGGCCCAGCCCAGGGCGTCGGGTTTGCTAGATACATGGCCATAGTCAGCGAGCGTCGGTTGCCTTGCTTACATGGCCAGCCAGAGCCGTCGGTTGCCTAGATCATGGCCACAGCCCATGAGCGTCGGTTGCCTAGCTCATGGCCCAGCCCAGAGCGTCGGTTGCCTAGCTCATGGCTCAGTCCCAGAGCGGACCATTGTTTAGCTCAATGGCCAGGGCCCAGAGCGTCATTTGCCTTAGCTCATGGCAAGCCACCGAGGTCGGCTTTTTTATCTCTTCCAGGTTGTCTAGCTCATGGCCAGCCCAGAGCGTCGGTTGCCTAGATCATGGCATAGCTCAGAAGCGTCGGATTGCCTAGCTCATGGCCCAGCCAGAGACGTCGGTTGTCTAGTACATGGCCCAGCCAAGAGCTGTCGTGTTTGCCTTAGCTCTTGCGCCCTGCTCCAAGAGCGCCGTCGGTTCGCATAGCATCATGGATAGCCCTGAGTGAATCGGGTCCTAGCTCATGGCCCAGTCCAGAGCGTCGGTTGCTGTCATGGCCCCAGCCAAGGGGAGTCGGTTGCCTAGCCATGGCCTGTCCAGAGAGATACGGTTGCCTATCCTCACTTGACCCAGCAAGAGTGTCCGTTTGCCTAGCTAATGGCCCAGCCAGAGAGTACGGTTGCTTAGCTCATGGCCAGCCCAGAGAGCTTGGTGGCCTAAGGTATGGTCCAACCCAGAGAGTCGGTTGCCTAGTACATCGGTCCCGCCCAGAGTTTACGTTGCATAGCTATTGGACGCATTAGAGCCGTCGGTTACTCGTTTTTACTGCTTTACCACATTGGGTCACCTCCATGTTGCTTGCCTGTGCCCCAGTTGTTTCCTCCCAGGCAACTCCTTATCTTGGTGTTCCTATGCTGGCTATATTACAGCCTTTGTTCTATTGGTTTTGGGGTTGCCCCCCCGTAGATGTTGCGGGCCCCTGACTTAGTGTGAATGCTATTTTGTGATTTGAGGGGGAGGAGGGGGCTTTGAGTGGGGGGTTAGATAGGTGGTACTGTTACGGTTCACGCCGCGGTCCCCTGCATGTTAAGACTGCCAGTGTGTCGTGCCTTCCTGGTACTTGCCTGTCCTGTTGCTTCCTGGGGTCCTGTGTGTGAATAGAGTACAAGCCTCTCCTGTGTGTCGAGATGAGAACCTGGAGAAGTAAAGGAGCGGATCCAGCGTGGCAGCGACGGGTCACCTGCAGTTACGTATAACTTTTACGTTTTATTTTCTTTACCAAAACTGGCCCCATTGAGCAATAATTTTCATATACTTGAGTAACGTGATTTTCAACTGTCAAGAAGCCAGTGAAGTTAAGAATAAGGGTATGTTTACACGACTGTCACCATATACACGCTGCAGGTCCCTGCCACTGGACCGCCAGTGTGTCGCTGTCTTCCTGTGCTCTGATCCTGTCCTAAGGTGCTAATCGCGGGGTCCTGTGCTGCGCACTCGTGCCTCCTAGGGCCCCTATGCAAACAGGGCGCGCGGCAGGCATTATATGCCTTTTATTGGTTTCCTATCCTGTGACACCTTCCTCTTTGACCTTTTACCCACGACTATAAGAGGAAGTTCCAGCCTTTGCTTCTGCGGTAAGTCTTTATTGACAGTCCTGTTGCATTGCATTGGTGTTGCCAGTCTTAATCGCTGAGTCTCTCTGTGCTTGTGGTGTCTCTGGACTTAATCCCTGAGATGCTAAGTCCAGTGTCTGGTAGTAATTGAGCTCTTCCCATCTGCCTGTCTGTTCCTGTTGTCAGGGTGCTGTCTCTGACCTGCCCGTGTCCTGCCTTGGCACGTTTTCCCTTTTCCCTCTGATCCTGGGGGGTCCCTTTCAGTCCCCCACTTTACCGTTTTGTATTGCTGTGTTCCTGGGGACATTACATTTAAAAACCTGCTTGCATATGTTTTCCTTTTTCCCGTCACCACTGCCTTGCCCGCCAGCACCTCAGCTGTCACCGCAGGTAGCCCCATCGGGGTAGAGCCCGGGGGGTCCTCGTTAAGCCACCCGCTTTAGGCGGGCTCTGGTAAAAAGACCGGGGGCCCCTTTGGCCCCGCTCCCTGGTGTGGTCCCCCATCTACCACTCCCTGCGGGGGATCCAGGGTCCAAAACCGGATTTCACGGCGCCTCCTTCAACGTAGCTGTTGTCGCCGCTTCGTTCAAAAACTTTTTCGATCGCTTTTGGACCGTTTTTCGGAGCAAAGGTTTTCCAAAAAAAAATATCTAACAAGTGCGTTTGATTTACATTGGTTTCAATGAAAACACGCATCGCGCTTAGGAGTTTTTGTGATCGTTTTTAAATTTGGTCTTTGCGATGGATTTTTAAAGTTGAAGGGGTTTTTTCACCAAAATTAAAACTTAAAGAAGGGAGTTTTAAAAATTTTTTGGGTGTTTCTGATTTTTGTTCCCTTTTCGCTTGAGCGTTTCATTAATTGTGTTCAAAAAGCGGGAAAATTCTCCCTTTTTTTTTTGGGTAAGAATTACGGGGGCCCCCATGGTGAGGGATTGTATGTTTTATCAGGAGCGGGTTTGTTTACTATTTTGAAAAATTTTAACCCTTTTGAGCTTACAGCCAAATTGCCTCTGTTTCCCCTTTGTTTAAATGTTCCCTTCATAACGGAACATTTGGGGGAATCCCCGAGTGATATGCCAATCATGCTGAAACCACCCACGGGAAAAGTGGAAGCCTGAAGCTGGCTGTGGCTCTGTGAAACAGCATGGTGAGACAACCCCTTTAAGCTTTTGTGCCATCTATATTCGACAGTGATGCTAAATTAAATGAATTTACTATAGCAAAAGGTTTTTAGTATTTTGGTTTTCTTTTTTATTTTCATGGAAACAACAGGTTTTCCCAAAAGATGTGACTTCAGCTGTTGTCTGGTGGTTAAAAGGTATGTCATACATTAAAATGTAACAGAAATTTTTAAGTTAGGGAAGTTTGTGCACTTACAGTGACAAGCAAAAGGGTAACAATGTTTGATTTTTACTTTCGGGTCCTTTCCCATCCAACGACACAGCTTTGAAAAGGCTTTGGGAGACTAAGCTTTTTCTTCAACTTTACCACCAATTGTTGGATTGGGGACTGTAGGGACCAATCCAACAACTCTACTTAATTTTCATTGAAACATTTCTTTGCCAACCTTGACATATGATTCAGGTCATTGTCCTGCTGGAACACTATGTCGTCCTTTTCATACCAATAGTACTTGAGTGTACAAAGTAACTCATCTTGTAGGATACTATAGCTCAGCATTGAGATCAACATCAATGCTGGTCAAGCAGTGTCGGACTGGCCCACCAGAGCATCGGAGAATCCTGCGGTGGGCCCCGATCGACATAGGTGACAGCCGTTGGTCCCGCACAGGACAGGGGCCGGTGCTGTCTATATTAAAAATAGCTGCCGCCTGCCGGCACTGCTGTGGAAGGGAGGAGGAGCTTGCTGGTGGAGAGATAGGGCCCGCGCTGTGCTTCTCAGCGGCGCTCAATACATTTTCATGTATGTACATCTTCAGCGCCGCTGGGAACGGAGCAGCCTAGCGCTACTCTCTGTCTGTGGGTGGGACGATTTGAATCTGTGAAGCCCCGCCCACAGATGCTCTGGGATTAAGCTCTCCCCCCGTGGGCGGGGCTTCATGGATTCAAATTGTTCCGCCCGCAGACAGGGAGCAAGCAGGGCTCCGCTGCTCCGTTCAGATGTAGATCATGTCAGTGTAAGATCATGTAGATCATGTCAGTGTAAGATCATGTAGATCATGTCAGTGTAAGATCATGTAGATCATGTCAGTGTAAGATGTCAGTGTAAGATCATGTAGATCATGTCAGTGTAAGATCATGTAGATCATGTCAGTGTAAGGTGTCCATGTAAGATCATGTAGATCATGTCAGTGTAAGGTGTCCATGTAATATCATGTAGATCATGTCAGTGTAAGATCATGTAGATGATGTCAGTGTAAGGTGTAGGTGTAAGATCATGTAGATCATGTCAGCGTAAGATGTCAGTGTAAGATCATGTCAGTGTAAGATCATGTAGATCATGTCAGTGTAAGATCATGTAGATCATGTCAGTGTAAGATGTCCATGTAAGATCATGTAGATCATGTCAGTGTAAGATGTCAGTGTAAGTTCATGTAGATCATGTCAGTGAAAGATCATGTAGATCATGTCAGTGTAAGATCATGTAGATCATGTCAGTGTAAGATGTCAGTGTAAGATCATGTAGATCATGTCAGTGTAAGATCATGTAGATCATGTCAGTGTAAGGTGTCAGTGTTAAGATCTTTTAGATCATGTCAGCGTAAAGATGTTCAGTGTAAGATCATGTCGTGTAAGATCATGTAGATCATGTTCAGTGTTTAAAATTTATGTAGATCATGTCAGTGTAAGATGTCCATGTAAGATCATGTAGATCATGTCAGTGTAAGATGTCAGTGTAAGATCATGTAGATCATGTCAGTGTAAGGTGTCAGTGTAAGATCATGTAGATCATGTCAGTGTAAGATCATGTAGATCATGTCATTGTAAGGTGTCAGTGTAAGATCATGTAGATCATGTCAGTGTAAGATCATGTAGATCATGTCAGTGTAAGATCATGTAGATCATGTCAGTGTAAGGTGTCAGTGTAAGATATACTGAGCGCCTCCGTGAAGCGCAGCACAGGCCCTCTCTCAGCGTGAGCAAGCTCCCACTCTCTTTCAGAGCAGTGCCCCCCCACCATATATATGTGTGTGTGTGTGTTTTATTTTTATATTTTTTATTATATATTATATTAATATATATATATATTAAACAACACACCCCAACACACACACACATATACACACATACCTGCCTGAGGGGGCCATATATATACACCTGCCTAACTGACGGGCCTTTATATGTGTATATATATATTTATAGAGACCGTTATTCGTTCACTGTGTGGTGG
Organism: Phyllomedusa bahiana; assembly: GCA_025379985.1. NCBI lineage: Eukaryota > Metazoa > Chordata > Amphibia > Anura > Hylidae > Phyllomedusa > Phyllomedusa bahiana. Next base: position 67,780 of record JAODAL010003378.1, on the reverse strand, counting down.
TGATACGAGCTCATAGTGTGGTGATATTATCCAGTCACTATGTGGTGTGGATATGTGGTCATAGTGTCGTGGTATTATTCAGTCACTATGTGGTGGTGATATGTGCTCATGGTGTGGTAGTATTATGCAGTAACTATGTGGTGGTGATATGTGGTTTTTGTAGTATTTTTCAGTCACTATGTGGTGAGGATATGTAGTCATGATGTTGTTGTATTATTCAGACACTATGTGGTGGTGATATGTGGTCATGGTGTTGTAGTATTATTCATTCACTATGTGGTGGTGGGATCTGATGTTGTGGTATTATTCAGTCACTATGCGGTGGTGATATGTAGTCATGGTGTTGTGGTATTATTCAGTCACTATGTGGTGGTGATATGTGGTCATAGTGTTGTAGTATTATTCATTCACTATGTGGTGGTGATATGTGGTGTTGTAGTATTATTCAGTCACTATATGGTTAGGATATGTAGTCATGATGTTGTGGTATTATTCAGACACTATGTGGTGGTGATATGTGGTCATGGTGTTGTGGTATTATTCAGTCACTATGATGGTAATATGTGGTCATGTATTGGAGGTATTATTCAGTCACTATGATGTTAATATGTGGTCATGATGTGATGGTATTTGGTCTTAGTGGAATTATTGGTAATAATGGTTTGTTGTGTTTTCGGTTTTATGTAGCGGTTTTTTTTTGGTAACTGTATGCCCATTATTTGTGGTTTTAAATAATAGTACTTTGTGTTACGCTTTTAATATCTTTTTTTTATAAAAAAGGGTTACATTAAAGGGAGGGAGACAGATCTTTAGACCTTTTTATTTTCACCCCCGGGGTGTCCCTGCTGCAAATAGGTAAGAGGGGGAATCAAAAGCCCCGCGCCCATTTTTGATTCAGATTAGTGTGATGATGTCATCCATTGGTCTGTACAAATTAAAAAGGCCCCAAATTGGGGGCCGTGGCCCCGTACAGGTGGCGGGGGAAAAAAGGGGGGGCACAGGGGGGCCCCTTTAAAATCAACCCCTTTTCTGGGGGCCCCCAAGAACCCCCAGTCCGACCCTTGTGGTCAAGTATCCAACTTTTTTTTGGGGGCTGTGAAAAAATCATATCATCAAGTTTCCCTCCACCAAAATTTCCATTTCCTTCAATTTTTTTGGGTTTAATTTTTCCTTGATTCCTCCAGACCAATGTGCCTCCATTTCCACCCCCATTTTTTCAAACTCGATCTGGCTCTTTTTTTTGATGATATTGGGGTTTTTGAACCCTTCTTAACCTGTTTTGGGCCCAATAATTCCAGCCCAGGTAATGCTTTTGGGGGGCATGATGTTTCCCAAGGACGTCTGGGGAATCTCATTATTACGAATTTTTTGACCCTCCCCCACTGTTTGTGTCTGCCCAGTTGGAATGATGGGACCTTGTGATGAGGGGACTTGTTGATTGTTTATTTTCCCTTGGTTTTGTCCCCCTCTTGGTTTTTAAGGCTGGAGGGACTTCATTTCTTTAACTTCCAGCTGTCATGGCCTCACATGATGCAGTTTGGTAATTTTCTTCGTCGAGAGGCTGCTATCGATGAGTTGGATGATGCGGTTTCTCTTTTTTTGTGAAAATCTTCTTCATGGCTGATCCTCGATTTGTACCAGTGACCTTTCACTTGGGAATTAACCTACAAACATACTGAGCTATTATGGAATGTGAGAACATGTTGTAATTTGTAGCACAGAAGAAGAAAAATATTTTTCCCCAATCCCCAGGACCCAAAAACAGTAACAATGCGTTATATGACAAGAGTCTGCATAACTAAACATCAACTAAACAAAAGCTAAATAGTTGAAAGTAAAATTCATGTATGAAGTAGCCAAGATGATTGTCTATAAAATGATTGTAGGGTCACATACAAAGTTGTAGTGGTTTGGGGGGTTTGGGGGCCTGCAAGTAACAAGTTCAAAACATTGCCCCCTTTTGCTTTTTAAGGTCTATTTTGTTTTTTTTAATGAGGTTAAAAAAAATTCTTTACAAATGTTTTTACAGTGAGTTTTTCCCCAAAATTGGGGTTTGGGCAGATAGGTGTTTAGGTTAGTGAAACCCATTATAAAAAAATCTTGTTATGTCAGATGCTTTCACTTATATGGCTTTGAGTGATGATGCTATCAGTAAAAAATGAAGGGACAGAAGAATTGAGCTCAGCACTTTGTCTATTAAGTCTATATACACTCAATCAGCACTCCCTTTGTTTAAGCGATAGTTGGGCACCAATGACACTTTAAACAGGGTTTGAGCAGTGTTTCCGCTGTGTATATGAATGGAGAAAACAAAAATGAAATTAACGAAAATGACGACAAAAAATGTAACATATTTAGAGAAAAACTCAGCTCGTCATTTAAAGTTTTACATAGTAATTCTAACTTTAGATTTTTTTTAAAGAATAAAGGGCCACATGTATGAAAACTGTCTTGGTCTAAGACTTTTCTTGTTGCCCATAGCAATCGATCAGAAAGGCCCTTTCATTTTTTTAGAGCACTAAAAGGAAGGGGGCTCTTATTGGTTGCTATGGGCAACAAGAAAAGTCTTAGACCTAGACCTTTTCCTATGTGACCCAAAGGGCGACATGTATGAAGGGGCCCTTTTACCTGTTTTCGGCGTAACTGCCCCCTCCCGGGCCCAAAATTTCCCGCGGTGGGGGAAACCAGCTTTTTCCCCCACTTTGGGCCCTGCGGTCCGAATGAAGGGGGGGGCAGTGGGCGGACAGGGGGGGCGCGGGGGGGGCGCAGGGGAGGCGGTCCGGGGGGCGGGGACCCCGGCGCGCTGTATAGTCCGAGGCTTGTCCCCATCGGGGGCTCCCCAAAAATCGCGGCGCTGGGCCCAGCTCCGACAGGCGGGAAAAGTTTTTTTTTGGTCTAAATCCTCCGGCGGCGGCAAAAGTGAAGCAGGATTCGAACATGCGGGGGGAAGCGGATCAAAGGGCGGGGACAGAAGTCTGGCGCCCGTTTGGGACAAGCGGGATTTGGTTTGGGAAATGCTCCGGGGGGGAGGCGAAGTGAAGCAAGAAACGGAAATTTGCGGGGGAAGCAGATCAAAGATCGCGACAAAAAAAATCGGGGGCGCCCCGCTGTGCGGCAGGAGTTTTGAATAAAAAAAAAAAATCCCCTTTATAAAGGGGGGAAAAAAAAGTGTCAGAAGAGAGTTTGCAGGGTAAAAAAAATAAAATTTAATAAAAAAAAAAAATCACTTTTCCAAACTTTTGAACGGCCCCTTTATCAAAATATGATTTGCAAACCCCCCGGGGAAAAGGGCAGTAATTCAAAATTTTTAAAACCTATTTCATTGGTCGGAAAAAAGAAACCGGCCAATCGGGAATCGGAGGGGACAGTAAAACCATTAAAAAGCTATTGGGGAAAAATTTGGGAACCAATTAAAAAATCCCGGGGGGGATAATTAAAAATTAATTTAAAAATGCTGAAAAGAGCTGTTTGGCTGGCTAGGGGGGTTCTGGCTTGTCACCCAAATTCAAAAACGCGAGCTATTCCCCTTTAAAACTCTATGGAGAGATGAGGCACAAAAATTTCCCCGGCGCTAGGCGGCGGCATGAAGTTTTAAATTTCAAAAAAATTTATTTTTTACAGTGTAAACTTTTCAGTTTAAAGGCCAAAACCCATTCTTTAAAAATAAAGCATTTTAAAAAAACCCAAACCCAAAGGTTTTCGTCCCCGGGGGACCGGTGAATGGGGGAATTGCCATAGAGAGAATTGCCGGGAAAGACAGAATTAAAATTTTTTAAAGTATTCTCATTGGTCGGAAAAACCCGGGCCAAATAAAGAATAGGGGGACAATGCCCCCATTATACCCCTATGGGGAGAATTAAAACAATCAGAATAGGGCAAGGGGGCCCATTTTAAAAACTTTTTTGGGGGGGGGGAAAAAAATTTGGGACCTTCATATTAAAAGGCGGGACAGTTAAAAAATACAGTAAAAAGGAAAAAACGAGTAAATTGGTTGAGGCAGGGGGGGGCCCAGCTTAGCACAATCAAAAGCGCGAGCTGCTTTCTCTAGAGATTTTGGGGGGACTAAAAATTTTAAAAGGGGCCCCTTTTTTAATTTTGGGACCAATGGGAGAGCGAGCGAGCTCCTTGGGTTTTCTAATGAAATTTCGGGTATAAAAGTGTAAAGGGCTAAAATAAATTTTATAACACTACAGAAGTTGTCCCGATGGGGAATAAAAAAGGGGAATACTAATTTGTGGCTAACAAATAAAGATTTGAAATAAAGAAAATCATGCTTATTTCTTTTTTTTCGATGCACCAATACTATTGATCCCTTTGGGTAACGAAAAAAAAGAAAAAAAAAATGATTTTATGGTCTTTTTTTTTTTTTTTTTGTTAGCCCCTTTTTAGTATTCCTTTTATTTACACATCGGCAAACTTCTGTTTTAAGTGTTATAATTTGATTTCAAACCAGTACACTTTTATACCGATTTCAAATTTGAAAACCCCTAAAGGGGCGTCCCCTAAAATCCCCCCCATTGGTCCAAATTAAGGCGCCTCTTTTTTAAAAAATTTGGGTCCCCATAAAAACCCATGAGGAAAACAAACTCGCGCTCGGGTTGGTTAAACGGGGCGAAACTCCCGCTGCCTAACCAAATTTAGCTGTTTTTTTGCTTTTTAAATGTTTTTTTGAAAATGTCCCCCCTTTGAATATGATTGGCCCTTTTTTTTCCATGGATAAAAATGGGCCACTGTCGCTCCCTTTTTGATTGGTCAATTTTCCCCCCATAGGATTAATGGGCATTGTCCCTTTCCCATTCTGATTGGTGGTTTATGCCCACCAATGAGAAATTGCCCTTTTCAAAATTTAAAATTAAATGTCTTTTCCCCAATTCTCTCTATGGCAAATTTCCCCATGTAGGCCGGTCCTTTGGCGTCGAACGCGTTTTTTTCGGGTTTTTTTAACTGCTTTTTTTTTCGGGGTGTTTGGTCTTTATTGAGGGAAAGTTTTACCTGTATAAAAATAATTTTTTTTTTTATTAATTTCTTCATGCCGTTTCGGCGTGACGCGGAGGAAATTTTAAATGCGTATCTCTCCTTTGGGTTAAAATTTGGGAGAAGTAGGGTTCGTTGGGTTTTGATTTGGGTGAGGGTTGCCCAGGGCCCGCTTTTTGCTAGCCAATCAGCTCTTTTTCAGATTTTTACTGTATTTTGAATTTTTCCCCCCCTGGTTTTGAAATTTGGGGGTAAAATTCCCCCTAGGGTAGAATGGGGCTTTGTTTGCTCGGATTCTTATTGGTTTTTAAAAATTCTCCATTTGCCCAGAATGGGCTTTTTCGTCCTTTTGAAATTTGGGTGAGATAGCCAAACCCCCCTTATCTCAGCCAAAACAGCTGTTTTTAGCATTTTTACTGTATTTTTTAAAAAGTCCGCCCTGGATTTCCCGATTTGTTAAACCCGCCCCTTTGGTTTTTAAAAGTTCAGTGTCGCTCCTATTCTGTTTTCCGGGGTTTTTGGCGGGCCAATGGAATTTGGTTTCAGAATTTGAATTACTGTATTTCCCCGGGAAATTTCCAAAATCTAATTCTTGAATTAGGATATTGGGAAAATGGATTTTGGGTTTTTTTGTAATTTTTAAATTTTTTAAAGTTTTAGCTCTTTTCCTGAGAATGGGAGAATTTCCTTTATAAAGGCGATTTTGGATTTTTTACTCCGCACCGGGCATCTGGAAAAAGAAATTTTTCGCCGCCCATCTGTCTCGATCGGAAAAAAGATTTTGGGGGGAAAACCCCGCAAGGCGCCTAAGTCCCCCACTGCGCCCTTTTTCCCCGCACTGTGCCCCAAAAACAAAATGGCGAGGTTTCAGGGAAATTTTTCCCCCGTTTTAAGAGTAAAACCCCCTCGGGGCGGCGAATTTTTCGGCGCAGCGCCGCCAAGGGCCCAGGGCCCCGCACTGTGCCCCACCCCACTGGGAGGGCGGTCGGACTTTTTCCCCGCTTTTATGATCGCCTACCCCGGGGGCAATCTAGAACGCAGCGCCGCACTTCGCCCAAAAACACCCGGGGAAATTGGCCCGGGCTGTTCATGATTGTAAGAGCGCGGGGCCCTCCCGACATAAATCCCGGCGCAGGGTTTCCCCCGGGGGAAAATGGCGGGGGGAAAACGGGGGGGGCCTCGACCGGCGGGATTCTTTTCCCTGTGCCCAAAGTGTTAATCAATACTTTTCAATTTTTTTGTGGGCAAATTTTTGTCCCCCATAGCATAAAATGTTTCAAAGAAAAATCTCTTAAAATTGCCAGTTTATTAATATGAGTATTATCTAGGTTAATTAGAAAAAATAACCCAATCCATGCACAGACTACATAACAATTAATATAATTTTATCTATTTTCTAACTTAATGGTCTTTCACAGTAAGCAGATACCGTATTCATTGACTGTCTATGTTTTTTTTTCATGATGTTGCATCACTTACAATTTTGTTCCAAAAAGGGAAAAGAGGTAAATCTGGGAAAATATAAAAGAGCAAAACTGGTCTTCATGTATGTTTTACCTTTTTTATATTTATTTTATGAAAGGGGGGTTACGTGGGGGGTTCAGAGCCCAGTGGGGGTTTCTGTATCTCTAGCTACTTTATCGGTTACATGCAGATTCTGCATAGGATTTTGATATGACTTCATTGCAGATTTCACTCCTGTAACAAGGAAAGGGGTGAAATCTGTTGTTCCATTTGTAAAACGTGGAGATACTCTGTCCTTTATGAACGTAACCTGACGGTGAAAGAGTGTAAACACCCTTTGATTTTTTTTAGTCCAAATAAAACAATGTTTAATGCTAATGGACAAAAAAAATGATTGTTACCTTAAAGGGGTTTTGCCATGAAGTAAAATTGATGTGGGAATTGTAAATTAAATAATAAACATTTTCCCGGGGTATATGACCAGGAAATGAGAGGAAATTTTGTCTTTTACTCCATCCTCTGTACTCCTTTGTTAAATTTGGTTTAAAAGTGCAAATAAATTTAAAAAAAAAAAGAAAAACCCCAATGAGGTTTTGTGCATTGATAAAAAGAAATAAAAAACTTAAAAAGGGTTTTTTTCTTGCAGGGTTTTTAAACCGAGGACCCCTTTTGCCTGGAGGGAAAAGTTTTCCCCTGAGGGACCCAAAGTAGTACTTACGTCCATACACATAAAAAGAACTTTTCCCTTTCACTAGAGGGGGAGGAAAAAAACCTGATGATGTCATTCCCGCAGGGTCACTTTTATGCAAAATCAAAAAAATCACACCACCCCTTTTGGCACACAGAGCTGAAGACCCGGATGCAGGAGGTTTTGAAAAGAGATCGTGGGGAAAAACCCCTTTTTTAAAAATCCTTTCAATATTTAACCCCTTTTACTTATGTAAACCAAAAGTAAAAACCCCCCCTCAAAAAATTTAGGGCTTCCCTCTGGGAAAATACAGAATTTATAGACAAAAATATTTTTATAGGCAGCAGTGCACTGTCAGACTGTGCCAGGGTAGCACTTTAGTCCTAACCCAACTCTTCTCCTACTGTGCCAGTCGTACCAGCTTCATTTTCATGTTTTGATTTTTAATAAAAATCTGATTCCTTTGCATATGTAGAATTCCAGTGGCTCACCAGATCTCTAATAAAGTACTGTACATACAATTAAAAAGTATCCTCCTTTCTAGAAGAGCTGCCTAAATTACAATGCCTCTTGTGAGGTATCCATCAGAAGACAGATTAAGAGCAAGTGTGTTCTGTACTTTTCCTATTTTACTACTGTCATCATAAAAAAATAAAAAATTACATGTACCAATAGGATTGTTAAATGGAGAAATTAAATGTGTATGACTAAAAAAAATTCTCTAATATAATAGGGAGTTAAATTATCTAAGAATATTTTTTTTATGTCATATGAAAGCTTATTACTTTACAAAACCTCCAAAACTACAATTAATCATCTATGTATCTTAATCAATATGGCTGCTTCTAAATGTATATAAGGAGTTCCAAGCTGATCCCTGGGCTGTAGAGAGCAAAAAAAAAAGACAGCTTTTTATTAAATAGATATATTTTTAGCAAGGCAATTAACTGTCATCAGTATAGATCTACCCAATAACTTTTTTTTATTGTTTTTAATATAACAAACATTGTAACAATAAAAACTAACAATCAAATGAAAACAGTTCTGGAGGGCAAGCAGCTTTCTCAGTGGGGAATGAGGAGAATGGGGACCTCAGGCAAAAAGCTAGCACATAAAACAGCTGGGATTTAGGCCACCTGACTCCACCCCAACCAATAATGTGGGCCTGCTCTCTACTCTGGTTAACCCCCTGATCACCCGCTCTGCTTGGCCCTCACCGGACTAATCAAGTCAACAATCAGAAAACAGGATGTTAAAAAGTGTACACATAGAATTAAAATACCATCAGGATATTTTGCTTCTGTGGCAGGCTGTTAGGATACCTTGCATTACCAAGTACACAGTATAATCTTATCCATTTCCTGTAGCCTGGTGCCAGCATTATATAATTCATAATTATATTATATATAATGATTTTATGTATATTAATTAAATGCAACTTATTATATTTATTGATTCTAATATATTAGAACTTACAACAGTATTTGCTTTTCTTTAACTTAAATTGTAACAGTAATAATACATTGTATATTATGTTACTGACAAAGTAGGATAATTTCTAGGACCCAATTAGTCAGGGTAACATTTAAGACACTTGGCCAGGGGCGTAGCTATAGGGGGTGCAGAGGTAGCAGCCGCTACCGGGCCCTGTGGCCTGGGGGGCCCAAAACCTCTTCTGTCTCATTAAGAGACACCAGCATTGTAAAGGGCACATGGTATCTGAGGGGCCCATTTGACTTTTTGCACTAGGACCCCGGAGCTTCCAGTTACGCCTCTGCACTTGGCCATTTGCAAATGTTTTGCAGTACTGTATACAGGCAGTCCCCGACTTACATCGTTCCGACTTACATACGTCCCCTAGTTACAAACGGAGACTTATGGGGCAAGGCTGACATTGAACACTGAGTCACGCCCCATGATAACCAAGTGCCAGCATGCCACAGCTGCACATGAGAGACAGAACATTAGGTGAAATCTTCTAAAAAAGGGCACAGACAGCAAAACAAATGTAAAAACTGTTCCCTGCACGATCCAAAACTAAAAAAAAATGTAATTACATTTAATAAATATATCTGTTCCGACTTACATACAATTTCAACTTAAGAACAAACCTACAGTCCCTATCCCGTGTGTAACCCGGGGACTGACTGTATATTTCCTTCCTAAAGATAAAAAAAAAAATTTAATTTCCTGAGACGTCATCTGAAGGTAAAGCAAGTAAAGTATTATAAAGCATAAAGTGTGCAAATCCGGCTTTTCTCATTATCCTGTACAGAGTTTCTATAAGGCAGGATGCCACATAATATGCAATATCTTGGGAGAGGGGAGTATGGAGAAACAGAGATAATAGAAAGATGCAAAGAAGAATGAAACAGATAACCAGGTGGAAAAGAGCAGCTGTCAGTGACCCAGAGCCAAGCAAAAGCCTCAGCAATCTAAGGAGCTGCCATCCCTCCCTGCCCCCAGCTAATCAGTCCAAGTAGAGGTATACATATACAAGGCAGAGTCTTACATGGATGCATTATAATGACCCAGAGGCACTAGCACAAACTAGCACAGTGTTTTGCCACAATGCACCGTGTAAGGTGTATAATGCCTTGCATATCATGCCCAGGGAAGAGGACTCAGGGGGTAGAGTAACAGATTTGGCACTGTGACGTACTCTGGTATAGGAATTCAGAGGCTGACAGACAGAAGAAGAGAGAGGGGAGCCTCACACTGCAGCAAAGGGTAAGGACGTCTTCTAATTCTTCACTTGCCAGAGCTACATGTGAGATTATTATGAGACCTGGACAGGATTATGTGTAATGAGGCCTGTTTGTACTGCATTGAAATGGCAGATTACGTAATGGTTTGTGTGGAGCTTTACAACCACTGTGCAAGGGCATGAAAGAGTTTGAACATTTTACTATGTATTACTGAGCCTGAAAATTGTTATGAGGATCATTTTAATATAGGGGCTCTGGTAAGGGCTAGCATATTCATTTACTCACGACCACGCTAGCACTATCCATGTTATAGATATATATAATCTATTGAAAACTCATAAAGTTTTAGCTTGTGCCCATAAATGCTGCATAGATCTGCATTTCACTACATTCAGGCTACGCCGCTTCTGTGCAGTAAAATCTAATCTATAAATGTCATTTTAACTAGTCACACCATGGAAACATGCTAGAACAGCAGAATTGTAAGAAATCCTGCTCACCAGCAAAGCTGTCAGACACCCTTTCTTTAATGCATTACAACTTCTAAGTTTACAATGCATGATATAGCCTGTGCTGCATCCTAGATAGCAATGCAGCTGGTGAGACGGTTCACTGCCATTCATTGTGTACAAAGAATACACAAGTTTTGGATATCATCCTGCAGAGTAGTAGCAAGGCTTTCCTTCACCCTGGGCAATGATTTAGGTCAATGCTCAATCCCTTGCACCCAGTGCCCTGGACAGCCTCCTCCCCTGCCCCCTTAGCTATGTCCCTGCCATACACCATATATTTACCAGGCTTTGTGTAGTAATTTGAAATAGAGAAAGCTAACTATCCTAGAATGCAAGCCCTACATTTTATTATCATTAACTAGAGCCGGTATAATATATTTATTCTATATATGTATTCTACTCATAAGTGATGTACTTATTAAAAAAAAAATTAAGTATAATTAATTGAAAAAACTATATCCTCCAAACAACGGCCACTTTATATTTTGGTGCTGAAAATTAGGGCAAAAACTCAGCAGTTTTGGAAAAAAATGCCATAGCACCAGGCTATGCTCATATTTGTATGCCAGATCTTCATAACCAACACCACCAGTAGTGTCCTATAGAACCCACTGATGTATACATTGGGACTGTCAGGATGAACATCTCGGCAAAATCTACAAGGAAGGCTCCAACACAGATGTGAACAGAGCTTAACCTCTGCCTGATGGAGCCTTTTTTTTTTGTCACGCCCGTTATTGTTCCCCACACCAGAGCCATAATTTTTTTTATTTTTCCACCAACATAGGCAAATGAGTGTTTTTATTTTGTGAGACAAGATATACTCTTTAATGGTGTCACCACCACACCATAGAATATACTGGAAAACTGCAAAAAAAAAAAAGGCGGGGCAAAATGTGAAAAAAAGAACTTACTTACGGCGTTCAATCTTCGGTAAAAATTATGTGTTATCTGTATTTTATAGATTGATACGAATCCAGCTAAACCAACCATGTACATATTTTGTTATGATTTGGCCCATTAAAAAAAATTCCAAACATTTTCTATTTTTTTAATTTGCTCGGCAGCGCAATTTTCTGTGACCATTAACTTTTTTGTACTAACACCTACAGACTTCAGTGAGGGGACATTTTTTGCGGGCTAAAGTTCACTTTTTATTGCTAGCAGTTTTGAATACATGCAACTTTTTTCTTACATTTATTCCAATTTTTAGGGGACGTAAAATGGCCAAAAAACACAATTTTCTTCTATGGTGTTCAGCGTATGGGAAAAATGATGTTATATTTTAATAGATTGGACTTTTCAGACGCGGTGATACCAAATATGTGTGACTTTTTTATTATTTTATTTTTTATTTGTAAAATGGCAGAAGTGGGGTGATTTGAACTTTTAATTCTTTTTATTATTTTTTACACTTTAAAACATTTTATTTTACTTTAACTTTGAGTCCACTTAGGGTGCTTCACAACTAGGGGGCGAGATCGTTTATACAGCCTAATGCACTGTATAGACAATATATTAGGGTGTACAAAGGTAGCGGTTTTAATACTTCTTGCCTGTGGCAGGAAGTTGTAAAACAGAAAACATGGTGGCAGTGGAAGCCTTCGGGGGCCCCAATCGCCATTGTTTCTCATTGATTTAGACGCCGCAGTCATCTTGGACGCGCTATTTAAGGCCTCGTTCACACGGCTTATTTTGCCGCGGATTGGAGCCGTACTCCGCGCCGGATTTGCGCTGCAGTACGGCGCCAATCCGCAGCAGCAATTACGGTTTAAACCACTGCTCTCATAGAGAACAGAGGAATCCCCTCGCTCCTCCCCGCTCGGCGAATCCGCCGCGGGGGAGAAAGTGACATGTACATTATTTACGGCGCGTACGCGCCGTAGATAATGCATTGTCTATGGGTCCGGGAGCGGGGCCCCCGCCGCGCTCGGCCCGTCCCCGTCCCGCCCCTTATTCACGGCGGATTTGGAGCCAATCGGGGCTCACCAATCCAGTTTATTGAATAGACGCCGTGTCATCACGCGCTTAAGGGGTTAAACAGCACGGGATAGAGCCAACAGTTAGCATCTAACACCCTCCGGCTCCACGCTGCTGACCCACTACAAAGCCCCTTACCGGTATTAGGACAGCTTTAGGATACTGACCAGATAGATATATGTATATTTTTCTTGGGAAAGATTCAGTAGAATTTGTATTTTATTTACCGTATATACTCGAGTATAAGCCGACCCGAGTATAAGCCGAGGCATTTACTTTTGCCACAAAAACCGGGAAAGCTTATTGACTCGAGTATAAGCCTAGGGTGGAAAATGCAGCGGCTACTGGTAATTCTCAAAAATAAAAATGGATACCAATAAAATTACATAGGCAGTTTAATGTCCCCCATAGGTAGATATAGGCAGTTTAATGTCCCCCATAGGCAGTTTAATGTTCCCCATAGGCAAGTATAGGCAGTTTAATGTCCCCATAGGAAGAGTTATTAGGCAGTTATAATGTCCCCATAGGCAGATATAGGCTGGTATAGGCAGTTTAATGTTAACCATAGGCAGGTTATAGGCATGTATAGGCAGTTTAATGTCCCCCATAGGCTGGTATAGGAAGCTATATGTCCCCCTAGGCAGGCTATAGGCAGGTAATTGCCCCCATAGGCAGGTTATAGGCAGGTATAGGTCCTCATAGGCAGGGTATAGGCAGGTATAGGTCGTTATAGGCTGGTATAGGTCCCCCTAGGCAGGCTCTAGGCAGGTATAGGTCCCCCTAGCAGGTATAGGCAGGCTATAGGCAGGTATGGGCAGGCTATAAGCAGGTATGGGCAGGCTATAGGCAGGTATGGGGAGGCTATAGGTCCCCCTCACAGGTATAGGCAGGCTATAGGCAAGTATGGGCAGGCTATAGGCAGGCTATAGGTCCCCCTAGCAGGTATAGGAAGGCTATAGGCAGGTATGGGCAGGTATAGGCAGGCATGGGCAGGCTATAGGTAGGCTATAAGCAGGTATGGGCAGGCTTTAGGTCCCCCTAGCAGGTATAGGCAGACTATAGGCAGGCATAGACAGGGTTTTAAAACAAAAAAAAACACTTACCTTGCTCCCCGCTGCTCCACCTCCCTCGCCGCTCCGCCTCCTCGCTGTCCGGCCTCCCGCGCACTCTCCTTCCTCTTGCCGGCACAGGCGGGTGATGCCATCAGGCCGCGCACGCAGCGTGATGACACACGCTGCCTGTGCCGGAAACTCCAGACGGCCGCGAGTGTGCGGCCGCCCGGAGTCCACTGCGGAGCAGGGAGCACTCGCTCTCTGCCCCGCAGTGGTATCCCTCACCTATATGCGCTCCCTGAGGAGTCGCATAAAGGTGAAGGGATCGCTGACAGTGCCCAGACCACAGCAGCGTCCGGACACTGTGCGCTCATTCGGCCTTCAGTTATATGCGCTCCCTGAGGAGCCGCATATAACTGAAGCATCCCTGTTGGCACTCGGGCCATCGCAGCGCCCGAGTGCCGACAGTGACTCGAGTATAAGCCGAGGTCGCACTTTTCAGCACATTTTTTGTGCTGAAAAACTCGGCTTATACTCGGGTATATACGGTATTTGAACTCCTGCTTCATCTGGGTTAAGGAGTCCAGTAGGCAGTCTTATCAGTTACTGACAGCCATCTGTATGCATACTGATGCAAGGAAGCCTGTCATTCAATGGTAACGCCGCTTACTGGACTCCTTAACTCAGAATAAGCCAGGATTTATATGGATAAAAGTTCTACTGAAACTCTTGCTACATAACAATATATCAATCTGATGAGCTCTTCCTACTCTATAACATGCTACTAGCAACTCTGATAACATTTTCAATGTGATAGGTTCCCTTTGGCCGTGTTCACACGGCTTATTCCCGACGGATTTGTGCGCCGTATTGAGCGCACAATCCTGAATAAGGCGGGACTGGGGGGGCCGGAGCGCGCGGGGGCGCGCTCCCGGCCCATAGACAATGCATAACTACGGCGCTCCGCGCCGTAATAATGATGACTTTCCCCCCGGCGGATTTGCTGACGGAGGAGGACGGATCCACTGTTCTCAATGAGAGCATGGATTACCGTAATTGCTGCGGGATTGGCGCCGTATGAAGCGAAATCCGGGCGCATACGGCGCCAATCCGCGCAGAATAAGCGTGTGAACAGCCTTTATTCACATAACATTTTATAAATTAATTGCATTCTAAATTGAAGAATGATTTGTAAAACATTTGTATTTAGCTTTTTAGTTCAGGTCTCATATAAATATAACTTTAATGTGAAATTTCAAAAAGAAGTTTATACTTTTTTTGGTAAAACTGAGATCTGCGCTTGAAGGGCTGATCCCATTAAGCCACTTCCACATTAAGGTTGGCTCATGTAGTTACAAGCTGACTGTGTTATAAAACGAGGAGGGTGGCGTTTGTAGCTGTCCTCCTCATTCATTTCTGTGGAAGTTCTGAATATAGCTGAGCACACTCACATGGCTGCAGTGAAGGAAATAATTATTTGATCCCTTGCTGATTGTGTAAGTTTGCTCACTGACAAAGACATGAACAGTCTATAATGTTAAGGGTAGGTTCATTTTAACATTAAGAGATATAATATCTAAAATAAACTCCAGAAAATCATATTGTATAAATTATATAAATTTATTTGCATTTTGCTGAGATCATTAACAAGTTCCCCCCGTGTAGTTTTAGGCTGATCTCTCACCTTCCTCATGATCACAGATACCCCACGAGGTGAGATTTTTCATGGTGCCTCTAGATCGATGTTGAATGTCAGTCATTTTGTATTTCTTCCATTTTCTTACTATTGCGCCATTTGTTATGGATTTGTGGCCCATTCCAGCTTTGTGCAGGTCTATGATCTTGTCCCTGAAACCCTTAGACATCTCTTTGGTCTTACCCATGTTGTAGAGGTTACAGTCTGACTGATTGAGTCTGTGGACAGGAGCAGGCTCGGACTGGGCCGCCGGGGGATCAGTGAATCCCCCGGTGGGCACCGAGCTGCTGTGGGCCCCGGAGGCAGTGCCGCCGCTACCCGGGGCCCGTCTGCGCATCCGGTCACTGAACGCTGCATCCCGAGCGCCCAGAGACAGGACCCGGTAGCCGGGGACTAATGTCCCCGACTCCCGGGGCTGCACGGTGTCAGCGGAGCACAGCGCCACTAGCGCTGCGCTCCGCTGATCTCCCTGGCAGGCTGAAGGCGTTAGACCTTCAACCTGCCAGGCGCCGGCCCCTACTGGTGACGTAGGCGCGCGGTGACGTCACATCATCGCGCCCCCTCTGCAGGACACCACTAGAGGCCGGCGGGAGCGGCCAGGAGCGGGCGCGAGGTAAGTAGATGTTTTTTTTTTTTTTAACTACCTAATGGGGCCCTGGCTACCAGAGGGGCCCCTGGCTACTTCAGTGGGCCCCTGGCTACTTCAGAGGGCCCTGGCTACCAGTGGGGCCCCTGGCTACCTAAAGGGGGGTACTGACTACCAGAGGGGCCCCTGGCTACTTCTGGGGGTCCCTGGCTACCAGAGGGGCCCATGACTACTTAAGAGGGCCCTGGCTACCTAAAGGGGGGCCCTGACTACCAGAGGGGCCCCTGACTACATAAGTGGGCCCTGGCTACCTAAAGGG
This sequence comes from Phyllomedusa bahiana, assembly GCA_025379985.1. NCBI lineage: Eukaryota > Metazoa > Chordata > Amphibia > Anura > Hylidae > Phyllomedusa > Phyllomedusa bahiana. Next base: position 51,801 of record JAODAL010003378.1, on the reverse strand, counting down.
GGCCCCTGACTACCAGAGGGGCCCCTAGCTACTTAAGAGGGCCCTGGCTACCTAAAGGGGGGCTCTGACTACCAAAGGAGCCCCTGGCTACTTAAGAGGGCCCTGGCTACCTAAAGGGGAGCCCTGACTACCAGAGGGGCCCCTGGCTACTTAAGGGGGCCCTGGCTACCTAAAGGGGGCCCTGACTACCTAAAGTGGGCCCTGGCTACATAAAGGGGGCCCTGGCTACATAAAGGGGGCCCTGGGTACTTAAGGGGGCCCTGACTACCTAAAGTGGGCCCTGGCTACTTAAGGGGGCCCTGACTACTTAAGAGGGGCCCTGGGTACTTTAAGGGGGCCCTGACTACCTAAAGGGGGCCCTGACTAAAGTGGGTCCTGACTACTTAAGGGGGCCCTGACTACTTTAAGGGGGCCCTGGCTAACTAAGGGGCCCTGGCTACTAAAGGGGCCCTGGCTACCTAAAGGGGGCCCTGGCGACCTAAAGGGGGGCCCTGGCTACCTTAAAGGGGGGCCCTGGCTACCTTAAAGGGGGGCACTAGCTACCTTAAGGGGGGACCTACTGGCTACCTAAAGGGGGGCCCTGGCTACCTTAAAAGGGGGCCCTGGCTACCTTAAAGGGGGCCCTGGCTACCTAAAGGTGGGCCCTGGCTACCTAGAAGGGCCCTGACTAACTAAAGGGGGCCCTGGCTACATAAAGGGGGCCCTGGCTACTTAAGGGGGCCCTGACTACTTTAAGGGGGCCATGGTTACCCTAAAGGGGGGCCCTGGCTACCTAAAGGGGGCCGTGACCAACTAAAGGGGGCCCTGACTACCTAAATATTAAAGAGGGGCCTGACTACCTAAATACTAAAGGGGGCCCTGACTTCCTGCACACTAGCTAAAGGGGGAGCCTTGACTTCCTGCACACTAGCTAAAGGGGGGGCCCTGACTTCCTGCACACTAGCTAATGGTGGGGCTGACTTCCTGCACACTATGCCCAAAGGGGGGGGGGCTGTCTTCCTGCACACTAGCTAACGGGGCGGGGGCTGACTTCCTGCACACAAGCTAAAGGGGGGGGGCTGACTTCCTGCACACTAGCTAAAGGGGGGGGGGGGCTGACTTCCTGCACACTAGCTAAAGGAGGCCCCTAACTACTTCCATACTACCTAAAGGAGGTCCGTAACTGCCTGTATAGTACCTAAAGGGAGTCCCTAACTGCCTGTATACTCCTGCATTATCTCCAGGGGGTTAGTCCTCTCCCCACCTTCCAACCCCTTAGGATACTAGACCTCTAAGTTATGGCTTGTACCCGCTCTCCCACCCCTGGGTAGTTCGTACAGAAGTGGGCATAGGTAAAGAGATGCTGGAAAATTGAGGATTGTAAGATATTTGTGTGTAATTTCTGTAGGGATGAGTTGTGGCTGGGACAAGTCATCATGGCGGCGTGGAACAGATGGAGAAGAGAAGGGAAAAAGAACAACTCATGAGAGAAGAGAACGACTCATCAGTTGACATCTCCGGTGAGTCCCTGATTTCAGGGGTTATTTAAAGGGGATGTATCGCTTCCTACTTCGGTATTCACATGCTCTGACTTTCACTGTGAATGCAGGCGTTTCTTCCCCTCCAGTGGATGAATCTCCCCTACACTGCTGGCTGAGACTCCCCCCCCTCTGAGTCAACTATCCTGTGTCCTCTATCAGTCTTATTTTATAAGAGCTGTATACATACCAGGCTGGATGCAATCTAATTGAGCACGATCTCCTCTCCAGCTGGAGAGTTTACAGCTTTCTAAACGGCACAATCTGGTATGCGTGGTGTTAGCACGGGTCAAAACTGTCATTTTTCCATTTACATTGCTGCAGTCTGTTTCTGCTAGGTTGGAGAAGAAAATGCTACGGCCTACTCTGAGTCATTCTGTCAGCCGTGATATCGACCAGGGGCTGTGCAGATGTAAATGAGCTCTCCTAGTGAATGCAAGGAGGAGGGATTAGACCCACACTGATATCAGTGTAAATAAAAACACAGTAGGTCACTGTGAGACAAGCGCTTGCTATGATCCAATGCAAGTTGCTTGGTTTCACTGTCCCACTTATTCTGAAGACCTTATGAAACGTAACACCCCTTACTTTATATGGATCAGTGCTGTATTCACTGTAATGTAATGTGACCTGAGCTGGTGTCTGACCTCTATGTGGTCTCTATATGGTGGTGTTGTAGGTTATACCTGAGCTGGTGTCTGACCTCTATGTGGTCTCTATATGGCGGTGTTGTAGGTTATACCTGAGCTGGTGTTTGACCTCTATGTGGTCTCTATATGGTGGTGTTGTAGGTTATACCTGAGCTGGTATCTGACTTCTATAGGGTCTCTATATGGCAGTGTTGTAGGTTATACCTGAGCTGGTGTCTGACCTCTATGTGGTCTCTATACGGCGGTGTTGTAGGTTATACTGAGCTGGTGTCTGACCTCTATGTGGTCTTATATGTGGTGTGTGGTTATACTAGCTGGTGTACTCTAGTGGTCTCTATACGGCGGTGTTGTACATTTATCGGCGTGGGTATAGTGGCAGCGTACATGTGTCCCTGATTGTAAGAACGAGGGAACACCTAACCCTGTGATGGGAGTTAGACTTTTACTTTCTTGTTGGTGTTTATTTTAGAAGGTGGTGAGCTGCGTGACCAAGGGAAACGTGGATGGGATATTGTATGTGGGCCGGTGGGGGGTGTGGATGGAGCTACTTAGCCCTGTGTCTATGATATGCTAGACTGACATATGTGTGAGACAAACAGACATGTGAGATAGACAGATCTGTGACTCCCTTGGTTTTGTGTACTACACAATACAGTTCTGTTTTGCACACTGTATTATGTGGTAAAATGGTCGCATTTATGTCCGAGAGGCCGGTAATATTTTCATGTACAGTAGGGTGGGCCCCCAAGATCAACTCCCCTGTGGGCCCCAGACCCCCCAGTCTGACACTGGACAGGAGTCTTTTTATAAAGGTGACTATTTAAGACAGCTGTCTGTAATGCAGGTAACGAGTTGATTAAGAGCATCTAACTTGTCTGTAGGAGTCAGAACTCTTAATGGTTGGTAGGGGTTCAAATACTTATTTCTCAGCAAAATGCAAATAAATGCATAGAATTTATACAATGTGATTTTCTGGATTTTATTTTGGATATTCTATCTCTCAATGTTGAAATTAACCTACCCTTGAAATTATAGATTGTTCATGTCTTTGTCAGTGAGCAAATTTACAAAATCAGCAAGGGACCAAATAATTATTTCCTTCACTGTATATTCAGAACGCCCATAGACATAGAAGAAGGCCAGAAGTGCCACCCTCCTATTTCTGTGGCGCAGTCAGCTCGTAGCTAGCTATGAGCTGACCTTAATGTGAAAGTGGCTTTGTGGAAATAACCTTTTCACTACACAACCCCTCCGACTGAAAAACAGTGACGTATGTTACAATGAAGTGAAAATAACAAATTTTTTTCTACAAATGCAGCTGAAAAATATAGATGAAAAAGAGGAGCAGTACAATTTGTCCCTTAATAGTTTCTCTCTATAATTCTCTCCTGGTTTAGATTGATAAACTCCATCACAGATTCTCTTAAAAACTACAGAAGAACCGGTGAAACATGCAAATGACAGACACCATGATGTAAACCTGACTAAATATAAGGGACCGTCTATGCGGCATGGTTTATTGGTTGGATTTTCAGGCATTTTGCAGATTTGGAATCCGGCTGAAAACCGACATGAACCCATCCCCATAGAATTTAATAGAAAATCCATTCAGTAGTCTATGCTGAAAGGATTTTCAGCTGGATGGCTTTTCAGCCCACGTTCAAAAAAACTAGATGCATGACCAATCTTGCCGGATTTTCAGAATGGATGGCGTTCAATGATTATGGCAATGGCGAACCGCAACCGGGACAGAACCATCCCCCAAAAACTTTGAAAGAGGATAAAATAACGGCCAGATTCTTAAATTAGTTCCTGTTTTTGTCCGTCATTAAAATTTTCTTCTTTTTTTCATTCCTATTATGGAACAGAAATCCGTAACTAGCAACGCAGGTATGGAACTATTCTAACAGTAGGACTGTCTTTGTTGCCCCTTGCAGCCAATCATAGCTGTGACTTTTCCAGGGCAGCATAAGAAATTAAAGAAGAGCACTAATTGGTTGCTATGAACAACACAGTCTTACTGTTAGACAGTAAGGCTATGTTCACACGGCTTATTTGGGCACGTATTTCAGCCCGTAATTTGCGGTGTACTGCGCGAATTACGGCTGAAATACAGCCCAGTCATTACGGTAATCCACAGTTCTCATAGAGAACTATGGATTACGTCTCCTCTCCCTGCTCGGAGAATCCGCCGCGGGGGCAGATAAGTGACATGTCATTTACTAGCGGCGTATACACGGCGCTAGTAATGATAGTCTATGGGCCGGTGAGGTGTCGGCCCCCCTGAAGCCCCCGCCCCCGTCCACACGTCATAATTGCGGGGCGTAATTACCGTGTGAACATGGCCTAAATGCACCTAAATAATTTTCTTTAAAACTGTTTTGGATGTGTTGATCAATTTTTATTTTAGGAGTTTTTATAAATGAGGCTCAATGCTTATACGCCAATCTAATTAATACTAGAGCTGTACTGTATATGTGCCAGTAAAATATACAGTGCTTTGCAAAAGTATTCAGCCCCCTTGAACTTTTCAACCTTTTGCCACATTTCAGGCTTCAAACATAAAGATATTATTTTTATTTTTTTTTGTGAAGAATCAACAACAAGTGGGACACAATTGTGAAGTGGAACAAAATTTATTGGATATTTTAAACTTTTGTAAAAAAAACCCAAAACTAAAAAGTGGAGCGTGCAAAATTATTCGGCCCCTTTACTTTCAGTGCAGCAAACTCACTCCAGAAGTTCAATGAGGATCTCTGATGATCCAATGTTGTCCTAAATGACTGATGATGATAAATATAATCCACCTGTGTGTAATCAAGTCTCTGTATAAATGCACCTGCTCTATGATAGTCTCAGGGTTCAGAGAGCATCATGAAGTCCAAGGAACACACCAGGCAGGTCCGTGATACTGTTGTGGAGCAGTTTAAAGCTGGATTTGGATACAAAAAGATTTCCCAAACTTTAAACATCCCAAGGAGCACTGTGCAAGCGATCATATTGAAATGGAAGGAGTATCAGACCACTGCAAATCTACAAGACCCCGGCGTCCCCTCTAAACTTCATCTCAAGTAAGGAGAAGACTGATCAGAGGTGCAGCCAAGAGGCCCATGATCACTCTGGATGAACTGCAGAGATCTTCAGCTGAGGGGGGAGAGTCTGTCCATAGGACAACAATCAGTCGTACACTGCACAAATCTGGCCTTTATGGAAGAGTGGCAAGAAGAAAGCCATTTCTCACAGATATCCATAAAAAGTCTCTTATAAAGTTTACCACAAGCCACCTGGGAGCCACTTTTTGGCCACAATGCAAAACGATATGTTTGGCGTAAAAGCAACACAGCTCACCCCCCTGAACACACCATCCCCACTGCCATACAATTCAGTATTGCTCAACACACCCAGATACTATGATATATAGGTGCTCGATATAAATAGAATCCCAATTACTTTAAGTATATACCCGCACACAATACTCTTAATCGTTTTTACAAAACTTTATTAGCATAATCCTTTGACATCCAAAAGTGAAGTTTCATATGGTATAGCGACCAATTCATTCCACATAAACGTTTTCGGTTCCCATAGGACCTTCATCAGATAAGTCGCTTATTGCATAATTTAAGCCTATATCGAGGCGCAGGCAATCTTTGATAAACTTGTTTACATGCCAATAGCATGGAGAAGCCGTGAGGATAGGCGCCTACTTAATGTAATTGAGATTCCCACTGCCATGGTGGTGGCAGCATCATGGTTTAGACCTGCTTTTCTTCAGCAGGCCCAAACCAGGAAAGACAGGGAAGATGGTTAAAATTGATGGGGAGATGGATGGAGCCAAATACAGGACCATTCTGGAAGAAAACCTGTTGGAGTCTGCAAAAGACCAGAGACTGGGACAGAGATTTATCTTCCAACAAGACAATGATCCCAAACATAAAGCAAAATCTACAATGGAAGGTTCACAAATAAACGTATCCAGGGGTTGGAATGGCCAAATCACAGTCCAGACCTGAATCCAATCGAGAATCTGTGGAAAGAGCTGAAAACTGCTGTTCACAAACACTCTCCATCCAACCTCACTGGCCCAGCTGTTCACAAACACTCTCCATCCAACCTCACTGAGCTCCAGCTGTTTTCGAAGGAAGAATGAGCAAGAATTTCAGTCTCTCGATGTGCAAAACTGATAGAGACATACCCCAAGTGACTTGCAGCTGTAATCGCAGCAAAAGGTGGCGCTACAAAGTATTAACTTAAGGGGGCCGAATAATTTTGCACGCCCCACTTTTCACTTTTTTAACAAAAGTTTAAAATATCCAATAAATTTCGTTCCACTTCACAATTGTGTCCCACTTGTTGTTGATTCTTCACCCAAAAATTACAATTTTATATCTTTATGTTTAAAGCCTGAAATGTGGCAAAAGGTTGAAAAGTTCAAGGGGGCCGAATACTTTCGCATTTGTTTTTCGCATTAGATTGCTGGTGGAATACAGTACAGTACATGCCTGTACTGCACTCTATTGCCAACTGTTGATCATCATGTCCAGCAGTGCCCTTGGTGACATCACGAACACCCCCGCACCGTCCGTTAGGCTTCCAGGTTATTATGGAAGTATAGTTTGAGGGTCATCTACACGGACTGCTTGTCTACTATATGTGCCTATGCACCATGCATATATTTTTTATGAAGATTTAAATACATTTTTGTGCTTTTAACTGCTATATATTGGAATTGCTGGATCATCTTTAGTTTCATTGGATGCTACACTCTGACCAAGTGGATCCAGGCATTGTGTTCCAGTGGAGGTGGTGAGCTGGCAAATTCTTTTTTTATCTTATATTATGGAAGCTAATCACAGGAAACCTTCTGTAAGCAAGCAGGAGATAAGAACTGCTCTACTGCTGAAATATAGCAAAATCAGAACAGCATTGTATTTAATAATAATCTTTACTTCCCTTTCTCTACATATTTAAAGCTAATCAATGAAATAGGAGCTCCTCTTTAATACTTATTTTCCAGTAATGATCCATTGCTGGTTTTGGCTTCCAAAACGGCATCTAAAAAGCTAAACATTTGAGTGCAGCCAAACTGCCGATTTTGATGCTGTTTTCAGAGCATTTTCTTGTCCAAAACAGCGTAAAAAAAAGCCTCCAAAACGCCCTTAGTTCTTTTTCATTGATTCCTATGTAAAACAGCATTGTAGTTCACACATGATGAGGTTTCATGTCAATGCTTGAAGCGTTTTCAACATTGAAGATCCCCAGAAGCATCAATGGAGAGCTTTAAAACCTCGGCAAAAACCATGCCGAAAATCGTGGCGAGGTTTTGCCGCTGTTTTCATTGGCTATTAATTTGTATGGGCATTTCAGAAAGAAAACAGCATTGGAAAACCTCATTCAAAACCTGATCAAATCTTCGTCAAGACCTAGCCTGAAAAGCGGCTCAATGCATCACTTTTCAGATAAGGTTTTGACGCTGATATGGACGCTGAAAATTCCGCGTCAAACCAGCTGTGTGAACATACCCTTAGGCTATGTTCTACACAGCATATGCTAAAATATCGTCCAAAATCTGAAGGCATTTTAACATTGCTGTACCGCAGTTTTTGGTGTGGGTCTGTGGCAAAAGCTGCAGTCAGTGTTCAGATTTCCTACTGGCCAAGTACTTTGACTGTACAGGAATCCAACAGGTATTCGGCGGAAGATTGAACATTTTCTATCTTCCACCAGACATCCCACAGCTTTGCTAAAAAAAAAAAAACATGATGCATAGACAACAGCACAAATTTTCTATTGCAGTCTACGCAGCGCTGCGTACAGTCAGATATTGGGCGGTTTCTAAATACCGACAACAATCCAGTCCTATATTGACATTGCCTTAAGCTGGGTTCACACGACAGTATTTTAGTCAGTATTTTGCATCAGTACTTCTAAGCCAAAATCAGTAATTAATCTGTAACATTCAAAAGGGGCACATCTTTCCATTATACAGCTTCTCTGTATAGGTTCCACTCCTGGTTTTAGCTTACAAATACTGATGTAAAAAATGTGAACCCGGCGTAAAAGTGCTTGAATTTCCCCAGGTGGTAGCGACACATGAGCCAACACTGAAGAGTTATTGGAACTGGCAGCTATAGCAACAGTGTACACAAAGAAGATTTTGGGATTTCCCTCAGATGTGCTGTTAGCTGTGGTATTTTGTAAGCTATCACTATCTGCAAGAAAAACCCAGAGCAATATGTTCAAGCTTTCAGAGAAGATACACTGTTTTGTATGGGTGGAGCTGGTACTGTTATGTTGTTATTACGCTCTATGTGCATAACCCATTGGTATATGCTAGCAGGACAAGACTAATGTAGTCTGCAAACAGGCTGTGTATTGCTTCATTATAATATGCACAACAGCCATCTTTCTGATATGTTTAACTGAAGCAAGGCATTTCTTAATTTGGCCACACAGAGAACAAAGGGTGACATCTATGAACTCGTATATTGCGCCTTAAAATTGCTGGTGCACTGTACTATAGATGTATGAACATGCGTACGGCCAAACTCGGCGCAATGTGTGCTTGGCACGACACATTTTAATGCCCTTAGAATGCGCCAACGTTTGGTGGGAAACTGCCATACAAAGTTTGGCGCATAACACTCTATGCACCAATGTTGAATGATAAGCGTCATAAATGTTTGGCGCATAACACTTTAATTCATAATGTTGTATAATACACTCCTCTATATCTTTTAGAACTGGTGTGTAAGCGCCAAGTTACATAGACGTTGCCCAAAATGTTTACTATTATTATTGTTGTTTATTTTAAAGGACCATTAATTCCAGGGCGCTGCACATCCAAAAAGGGATTTATTCACAGATTCACTGGCAGCTTCAGCCTCAAACTTTCTAGTCAGGCTGTTGGTGGTTCTATAACAGTGACATCAGCTCTGCTATTCCAAGTTGAGACATACAGTTGGAACTGGAAGTTTACATACACTATACAGAAAGACACATCTGCATGCTTTCCTCACTATCTGACATGAAATCAGAATAAACCTTACTCATTTTAGGTCAATTAGGATCACCACAATGATTTAGATTTGACAAATGTCAGAATAATGAGAGAGAATTTTAAAGACATTTTTATTACTTTCTGCAAAGTCACAAGTTTACATAGACTAGGATTACTATGCCTTTAAACAAGTTGGGACAGCCTATATGATGATGTCATGTCTTTGGAAGCTTCTAATAGATTTATTAGCAACATCTTAATTAGAGACAGACCTGGGGATATATTTTAAGTCACACCAGAAACCCTGCTTCTGTGTGTAACATCATGGGAAAGTCTAAAGAAATAAGTCAATATATCAGTAAGAGAATTGTGGGCTTGCACAAGTCTGGATCATCCTTGGGTGTAATTTCCAGATACCTGAAGATGCCTCGTTCATCCGTACAAGCAATTATGCAAAAGTACACACAAGATGGGAATGTCCAGCCATCATACCGCTCAGGAAGGAGACGAGTTCTGTGTCTCAGAGATGAATGTGCTTTGGTCCGACATGTGCATATCAACCCAAGAACAAATGCAAAAGACCTTGTGAAGATGCTGGCGGAAGCTGGTAAACTATATCAACAGGGGCTGGAGGGACACTCTGCCTGTAAGAAGCCATTACTCCAAAAGAAATGTATAAAAGCCAGATTAATGTTTGCATATGCACACAGGAACAAAGACCTACATTTTTGGAGACATGTCCTATCGTCTGACAAAACTAAAATTGAACTGTTTGGCCACAATAACCATTGTTACGTTTGGAGGAAAAAGGGAGAAGCTTGGAAGCCTAAGAACACCATCCCAACTGTGAAACATGGGGGTGGCAGCATCATGGTGTGGGGTTGTTTTGCTACAGAAGGGACTGGTGCACGTCACAAAATAGATGGCATCATGAGGAAAGACGATTATGTGGCAGTACTGAAGCAACATCTCAAGACATCAGCCAGAAAGTTAAGGTTTGGGCGGAAATGGGTCTTCCAAATGGATAATGATCCGAAGCACACTGCCAAACTGGTTATAAAGTGGCTTAAGGATAACCAAGTCAATGTTTGAGAGTGACCATCACAAAGCCCTGATCTCAATCCTATTGAAAATTTATGGGTAAAATTATACTAGTTCTGTCAGGAGGGATGGGCCAAAATTCCTACCAACTATTTTGAGAAGCTTGCGGACGGATATCCAAAACGTTTGACCCAAGGCATACAGTTTAAGGGCAATGTTACAAAATGTATGTCAACTTTTGACTTTGCAGAAAGTATTAAAAATTCTCTCTCACTTTTCTGGCATTTGGCAAATATAAATAATTGTGGTTCCTAATTTACCTAAAACGGGTAAGGTTTGTTCTGATTTCATGTCAGATAGTGAGAAAAACATGCATATGTGTCTTTTTATATAGTGTATGTAAACCTCTGGTTTCAACTGTGAGTGCAGGAGATTTAATCTGTAAGTAAATAATGCTACTGACCTCCCAGTAGTGAAAACAAGTGCTTTTCAAAGGTAAAAAATTAAACAATCTAATCTAGTTGCGCTATGTCTACACGGCACTGGTTTATAGTTGGATTTTTAAGTGGATTTATTATTTAGAATCAAAAAAAATATGATTGTAAATCATCCCCATAGACCTCAATACAAAATGTGAGCTGTAGTCAACATAGCTCGAATTTTCTTTTGTTGGATTTCAATTCCGAAAATCCGTTTACAAAATTTAGAACATGTTCTATAATACGTCGTATTATGACGGATTTTAGTAGTGTTCAATGCAATGGGCAGGCCGAAAAACTGACCGCAAAATCTGCGCCAAAAATCCCGGTAACTGATTGTAAAACACTGGTCAGATTCTATAACAGAATACAACAGTATTTTACAATTGCTGTGTGGACGCAGCCTGAGAGATACAGACTTTGCTCAATGTGATCATGGTGATGTCAAATCAAGAAGGGAGATATGGATGGTAACCTAGAGACACCTGTGTGCACTAGAGACAGATACAGTTTCTCTTATCTCCTAGCCATTGCAAAAAGAGCAATTGTAAAAGAGCAATGTATTTAGAAAAAGTTTTCAATTACCTTTCCTAACATGTTGAAAGCTAATCATTGTAGTGAGAAAACCCCTTTAAGTACATGACAGAAGAATGAGTACAATAACTATAAACGAGAAACAAACTGGTGAAAGAAAGAGAGGAGAGGAGACAAAAGGTCAGGGAATGAGATGTGTGTATGGTATTGTAGTGGCAGCATGGTCACAGTAGGTTCAAGGCCTTCTGGAAGAGATGGTTTTCCAGGTTACTTATGAAGGTTTGAAAGGTGGAGGAAAGTCAGATGTCTTGTGGTAGTGAGTTATAGAGTAATGGAGAAATCTTGAAGGTGGTTGTGTTAGGAGTTGACAAGAGCAGAACACAGAAGATGGTCCTCTGAGAGACAGATAATTTATGATTGGAGGTATCAGGAGACCGAAGTAAAGATGAGTGTAGGGGATGAATTATGGAGAACCTTGTATGTCATAGTTAATATGTATGTCATAGGTTACTATGGGCAAAAAAGTGAGTTATAGACCTAAACAGTTTTCATACATAGAGTCCTAAATCATGATTGGGATACCAACCAAACCAGTGGCACCTGTCTGTAGACAGCACTGCTTCAGAGCTGATGCTTCTTGCCAGTACAGAGTAGGGTTCTGATGCCATTTAGCCAGTCTCACCAGGGTATATATTCTCAACAAGTTACTGAAATATTATAAAATATGAGATATTGCAGAAAATGTGGTCTCCATGTGACTAGGTTGATGTAATTGTAGGATCATGCTTACATCATAAATACCCCTGATGTGCCCATAACCTATGATGGGACTAGGTTCACTAAATAAAGCCTCCTTTTGGAGGGCAGTACAGTTTTCCTCAACTTAAAATATTAATTGGTTCTAGGATGATCATTTAAAGTTTAAACTAACGTTACTTGACACCATAACTCTATGGAAAAGTAATTTTTTTCAAAACCCAACAACATAAAGTCAAATAAGTCAGCTGTTAGAACGTTATAAGCTGTAACCTTAGTGAACGATCACATAGCTGCCTAGGTATCATTATGGGATGATAACCCCTTTACACTGAAGTTTGGTCAGATAAGTATGATCAGGTTACAGGTACCAGCTCAGGAAGAAGAAGGTGCAGCATCAGCCCAGCCTTGTTCTTATCAGGTTGCGTAGCACCCTCCCTTTTGTTGGGTTGCACCGGGCCCTTCCTCTCCCCAGGACAAGCCAGGCCCTTCCTTTTATTGGGTTTCGGTGTGAACTTCCTCCTCCCTAGGCCATGTGGGGCCCTCCCTCACACAAAGATGGGCCTTACAGGCAGCCAATAATGCTGACTTTGTAGCCGTTTACATTTCTATAGGGTTTAGAGTTAACTTACAAAGAACCCATTAGATCTTCCTGATTGTATGGCTTGTGCCTGTAATGATAAGAACAAACATTATGATGCAATTAAAAGTGGACATTTACATGAGTAGCAGATACAGACAACTAAGGGCCGATGTGCAATTACATTATATTCGTACCTTGCTTTTGAATAGTTTAACATGTAGCTTCCCTATTTTGACTCTAAAGATCCATCAGTCAACCTGAGCCACGAAACCACCACTGTGGCTGCTGCATGTGGTTGCATCCATACCCACATCTGGTGGTCGCATCCAAACCCACATCTGGTGGCCACATCCATACCCACATCTGGTGGCTGCATCTACACCCACATCTGGTGGCCACATCCATACCCACATCTGGTGGCCGCATCCATACCCACATCTGGTGGCCGCATATACACCCACATCTGGTGGCCGCATCCAAACCCACATCTGGTGGCCGCATCTACACCCACATCTGGTGGCCGCATCCAAACCCACATCTGGTGGCCTATGGCCTTAAGGTTCTGCTGGTAATACTTCAGTTTCTCTGGCAAAATTGTGCATCCATTGGCCACCACATGTAATTATGGTTTCATCCACATACAGCAACTGCAAAGTGGAAACATACCCTTACATGCATGCTGCTTTTAGGTGTAACTAAGTGAGCCCTGTTACCAAATAGGTTCATGTGCAAATTGCACATACTGTATGGTATGTTCTCCCCTGGTGTTCATGTGTTCTGTAAACGGAGGTAGAAGCATTTGAATTATTTCCTTTATTATGCCCTAGGAACTCTAGTTCGACACTGGTTTTCAGCTACTCTCAGTAATGCCTTCTTTGTTAGTATAGTGCTGAGTATCCCTGCCTGTCACATCAGAGACTAGCATGTTTATAACTATATCCATAGCAGCCATAGTGACTTCCATGGGACCCAGAAGTTGAAGGGGCCTATCCAGGTACAATAACATTTGCTGTTTTAGTTTGTCATTAGGTAGTGCCGCCAGAGCTCAATGTGCTATGGGGCTCTGTGAATTCTAGTTGCACCCCTGGAGACCAGGGTTTGATCCTCAACAGCGAGTCACTAAGCTTTAAAGGGGTTGTCTCACTACATCTTACCTCAGTCCTGTTTTCTCTGTTTCTTTTTTTTAATTCCTGGGCTTGTTTACTGGCTTTTATGTGCTACTAACTGGCCTGCAATGAGGAGCTGATGAGGACACCAGGTCTGTAGCGATAGCGACCAGCGATGGCAGCCTCTTAGGAGAGAATGAACAGGTCTGTTACTATAGCGACCAGCGCTGGCAGCCTGACAGGAGAGATCAGGGATCAGGAGAGAGGTCTGTAGCTATAGTGACTTGAGTTGCTGATGCAGTCCATAAAAGAGGGTGTTTCTAGGAATAGGTAGGAGACAGTTAATGGACATATATTGCAAAGGGACTTGTATTTGCAAGATCTTTAACAAAAAAAACCAATCCTTGTAGTGGGGACACCATGATGGCTTAGTGGTTAGCATTCATACCTAGCAACTTTTTCCATATTTGTTTAGGTTTCCTCCAGATACTCTGGTTTCCACTCACTTTCAGAAACCTTCTGACAGGTTAATCTGGAATTTAGATTGTGAGCCCCAATGGGGACAGTTAACAATGACAATCTCTATACAGCGCTGTGGAATATGACAGTGCTATATAAATGGATAAAATAAATCCATGTGACCGAATGCTCACTGTTTGCCTTGTCACACCATTTTATATTTTACAGTTATACTTTTATAGCATTGTTCTTCCAGATACTGAATAATGCAAAGGACTTTTTTGAGAATTGCGTAATGGATTTAATGGATGAATTTGTTATTTTAAATCCGTCAAACACATAGCCTACTAACATGAAAAATCTAGGAATGCTAGCTTTCTTTGCCATGGTGTCATAGTGTTGTTGATGAATGGGGGAGGATACATGAAATTGCATGTGTCTAGGGGCAGTCATGATGCCTGCTGCTGTGATTGTGCTGCTCTATATATAAACAGTAACGATCCTTTGGGAAACAGCGCATAGATATGGAGAGCAGCAGCGAGGAGACAGGGAGTGATGGAGAGGAGGAGAGCCAGGTAATAGGAACATCCCCTCTATTCATTCACAGAAATGCTTCACACCCTCATGTCTTGTATGCTTTATGTGTGTGGAATATCACTACTAGCCTCAGAGTTTATTAGCACTGCACTCCCCTTAGTTGTTCTTATTTTAGCTACTGAACCCAGATACAATTTGTGTTTGAACTATGTGTCTCTACTTTTTTATTTATTTATTTTTTTTACTTTTATACTTATTTATCTTATTCTTGGACTTTGTGTCCATTGGATAATTATGTATGTACCTCCAATCGTGATCCTGACATTGCAGTCATTTTTGCATTTCTAGGTGTAAATATTACAGGATTTATATGCCATTTTCAGAACTACACGGCAGGAGTCACACAGTGGAGGAGATGTATCAGAACTAGTACAAGTCACCTATTACACCCAATCAGATTATTTGAAAAAAAATGTATAGTTAAATTGGTTTTATTGGTCACTGTTCCACTTTTCACTTCGGCTTTTGATAAATGACCTCCCCCATCATTATGTGTTTTATGCTGTATATACACCATGTTTGCCTTCTATTCATTTAAATGGAAACTGATGGTGTTTTGCACCAATACAACATTCCCATTGGCTATAACAAGGAAATAAGAAGTTCTACAACTTATTTGCTCAAACTGCACATGGTTTTACCATGCGACAAAGTGCTGGGAATTGCATGGCACATGTACCTGTCTACTTTTAACCTTTTTTTCATTCATTTAATAATTAGTCATTTATGACAACCCATGATTTAAAGATATAGGTCACCATTATTTTCACCTGTATAGAGATATATAGAATAAATTATCCTATCTCTGCTACTAGCAAGAATAATAAAATTGCAAGTTACAATAGTAGAGCATAGTAGGAAGTATAATTGATTTTAAGAGTACATTTTTGATACACTTAATAAATCACACACGTTATCCACATTATAAGGCTGTGTTCAAACATTCAGCATTTTACATGCAGTTTTTGAAGACAAAACCAAGAATGGATTTAAAACAAGGAGATGTCTCTGTCTTTTCTTAAGGGGGGTTTCCCATCTGATTGTATTACAGAGTCTACTCTTCATAGCTGGCTTCAGGCTCCCACTTCAAGTTTAGGCTATGGGTGGTTCTACAGCAGAGATTGACATACTGGGCGACATGTATGAAGATTGGCGCGTCATAGCGCCCGTTTTCACAGGAGTTTTAGTGAAAGCTGCTCCTCATTTATGTCGGCGCCCGAGGTGCGCTCATACATGCGGTGTAAAGTTCCCTGCGCCTCGCCAGTGTGTGAGGCGCAGTGCGGGACTTAGGCACAGAAGGAATGCACCTAACATGTATTACAATTCAAGACAGGCTGGAAATCAGCGAAAAAGCATTAACCATGTTAGTGAAGAGCAAAAAGAGTTGTCTTTCAAATGAATGAATGAATAAAGTGAAAACTCAAAGTTGAATAAAATACATTGCAATGCATAGAAAAAGTTGATCATTAAAAATAAAAGCAAATATATAAGCTCTCCAAAGAAAGAAATAATAGCTAGAACAGGTCTTAAAAAAGGGAGAGAATGGAACTAATTTTACATTAAATAAGCCAATGCAGATGTTGTACAGATGTTAATTTTGGTCTATTGTTTTAAAAAAAAAAATGAAGATGTATTTGTTCTTCATTCATATTTTATTCTATTTTGTATGTACAGCAAGAGCCAGCACAGCACTGGTCTGGCTGGGACCTGTGGTTCTCCAAGCAGGATTTCTATGTTCCCAGGGCTTAGTTCTGGACGTATTTACAGACATATTTACGTCCCTAAATACATCACCAACTGAGCCTAAAAAAAGGAACAAGTAGCTTAGAATGGCTAACAATGGGAAATCCGGACGTATTTACGTATATAGTAAATAATGTATTTCAGACGCGAAATCTGTCCTGAATTACATTGCAAATACACGTCACAAAGTGTGGCACGTATTTTCAATGTAATTCCGGACGGATTTCGCGTCGGAAATACATTACCCAGTATGAAGAATAAAATGGATTTGTCATTGAAATGAAGTACTTAATAAACAGACATATCCGAGTGCTGGAACAATGAAATCAATGCATTAGTACATGTTCTCCAATAACATTAATGACAATAAATATTAGATCCAAAGAAAAAAATCTCCTCTACAAAATGTATTTCAAAGTCAGTGGAAATTCCACTAATTTAACATCACATAAGCCAATGCAGATATTGGACAGATGTTTTCGTAAACATTTTCCATAACAGCAATTTTAGATGTATTGGGGCTGCTTTGAAGTTTAATGCAATTCAGTATATACAACAAAAGGCTTGCTGGGACCTGTTGTCCTCCAAGCAGCATTTCTTGCTTAATTATTTATACTTCTTTACAAATCATTTATTTTAGTGTTGTACTGCTGTAAGTGTAGAACTAGAGCACATTACAAGAATTCCGCGCTCCACTTCAACTTCTCCGCTCAGATAGACCACATTAAACTAGGTCTGCCTGTCGGAGCTGTCGAGCGCTGCAATCATGCATGCCTCGGAGTTTTCGAATTTGCCGCGTCCCGACCCAGAACGCCCACAGCGTGTCCATCGTACGCCCCTTCATGTTACACGCATCCAAAAGTGGCGAAGGTTGCGCCTAAAAGCGCATCCCTGCATCCAACAGGGGATTCGGCACGGTGAGGCGCAGTTTTCGCCAGAAAACAGGCGCAACTCCCGATCATACATGTCACCCATTATCTCTGCTGTTTCTAGCTGAGCCTGTAATAAACAGCAGGGCACAAGGCTACCAAGCTACAGATCTCTAAAGAGTTAAAGGAGTTGTCTCACTACAAGGATTGCTTTTTATGTTGAAGATCTTGCAGAGATAAGTCACTTTGTAATATGTGTCCATTACCAGTGTCCTACCTATTCCTAGATATTCCCTCTTGTATGGACGGCATAAGTTCTTCGGGTCGCTAAAGCTACAGACCTGTTGTATCTCTGCTGATAGGCCGCTAGTGCTGGTTGCTATAGCTACAGACCTTGTGTCCGCAGCAGCTGAACACTGCAGACCAGTCGATACCAGTAAACGCTACTGAATTCAAAAATGTAACCAACAAAGCAGGACTGAGGGAAGATGAATCGATGTAGTGAGACAACCCCTTTAAAGTTTGTCAGTAGTTGTGAAAACAATCTTGGTCTTTCAGATAACACACAGCAAGGTTGATGTCACCATCCCGACCACTGCTACAGTCTGTTAGAGCAGACAGAGGTGGTCAGTAACCTAGGGAAGGTTGCGTACAAAATCAGGAGATAAGAACTGCTCTAGCACTATAATTTAGCAAAATTTTCAGTATAACAATGGACACCACAGCAGAATCCTGATGGACCTCATTGTGGTCAGTGGGGTCCATTGGGCACCGATGGTGTCCATTGAAAAATGGATCCATTGGCACCTGGATTTAAGAAAATGACTCTACTGACTGACTAGTGCTGTGGACTATGGGCGTGACTATAGCCGCAGCAGCCATAACGACTGCCCACCTCTGCTGTTACTGTCCACCATCTCCCAGGTTCTTCTGTTGACTTCCAGCTTCTGCGGTCAGCTCAAGACCATTTCAGTCATTGATTGCCACTGCTGATGTCACCGCTTGGAGCCATTTACTTCTGAACAGCGATGTCAGGCATAAACACATGACCACTGCAGTCAATTTCCGGTCTCAAGTGGGCCGCATAAGTTGGAAGTCAGCAGGAGAACTAAGGGAGATGTGCTAGAACAGAGGTGGAAGTAGAGGCAGGTATGGGTATATTTATATTATCAGGGCATCACTATCCTAAATAGATTGCATAAAAATAATCTAGAAAATCCTTTTAAAGAGAACTCTTGATTGGTCCTGATATGTTAGTTTTAATAAATAATTTTCTGTGAAATAACATCTTCTATTGTAACTCTGTGTTGTGCTGTTCCTTTGTTATTCCTTCTAGAAATGTATCACTGAATCTGTCAACTGGGCGTTACCACTAGGGGGTGTGTCTCTGCACAGTCTTACATTGTTCAATCACTGCTAAAGGAGTGAGTGTGTAAGGACACAACCTTTTTGAAAACTGGAATGGTAATGCTCATGTGACTGATTCAGTTATACATTTCTAGAAGTAATAATAGAGGAACAGCACAACATAGAGATATAAGAGAACATTTTCCAGAATTGTTATTTCACAGGGAACATAAGGATTTAATAAAACAGATATATCAGGAGATGGCACAGGTTCTCTTTAATGGGGCCCATGCAGTCGCACAAACAGTGATTTTTCAACCATTTGTTGGCGTCGGACACCTTTCTAAGAGCACTCTGGGGTTCCACGTAAGCGCAGGGAGGGGGGGAACCTTCGCTCCCCGGTGCTTTAACCCTTTGATTGCCGTGGTTTGTCACCACATCGTAATCAAGGAGCTTTGCCCTGCTCTGTCGGTTGATCGGGACTCCTTGTGACCCGACAGAACCTGGGGACCAATAGTGGCCCCAGAGTTGTCTGTCTAACAAGCCAGTGATCAGGTCAGACTGTGTCACTGCCTCTGTCAGACTGACACAGATTGTAATGTATTAGCATATATGAATATGCTAATATATTACTAAGTGTAAAAAAAAAAAAAAAAAAAAAAAAGTAAAACAGTTATCCCTTCAGGGGATTTAAAAAAAAAAGCAAAGTACATAAAAGAGTGTGAAAAAAATAATAAAATAAAAATAAATATGTAATAAAAAATAATTGTGCATACATTACACACACAAAAAAAAAACCCTACACAAATTAGGTATCTACATGACCGTAATAACCTGTAGAATTAATCTAACAAGTTATTAAGTGTGAAATGTGAAAGGTGTAAAAAAAAATAAAAAAAAATAAAAATTGAAAAAAGTTTTGCAATTATATAACTGAACTTAAACTATTCTCCCATAAAGTACAACTTGTCTCAAATAAAACGAGGCCTCATACAACTGTGTCATTGAAAAAATAAAAAAGTTACAACTGTTGAAACGCAAGGAAGCAAAAACTAAAAAATGTGCTGGTCATTAACTACTTTTCAGGCGTTCGGCTTAAGGGGTTAATTATTTCTATCTGTGCTGCTTTTACAGCCTCTTGTTGGTAGGTGTGGGAGCCCTATCAATTTGCCATGGGGTCCTATGAATTCCAGTTATACTGCTTCTGTGGGTATGCTCTGTAACATATGTAGAGATAACTGTACAGTAAAGGAGAGGATGTTAAAAAATTATTGAAATGAAAATTGAAAAAATCTCTTGCCAATACTCCGATACCAAATAAACCTTGGTATATTAGCTTGTATGCTGGTGCACACAGGTTGAGCCGTAACTGAACAGCAAACGGGTTACAAGTAAAAGCCACACAGGCTCGAAGAACGTCAGAGGATGGTGGTCAATGAATTTAAAGAGTTATCATTAGTTTATACTTTTTAACATTAACCATTGGTGCCAGAGGATCTTTAACTTTAAGGGAGACATGTATGATTGGGTTTTTCAGCCTTTTCTGGTGTACAATGCACCTAAGTGAGCAGTCTACGATATCTAATGCACCTAATGAATGTTAGGCGCATTGTTCGTAAGACTCGACACTTTCTAATGTGCCTAACATGAGGGGGCGTTTTGGTGGCGTTCTGGGTGCGTGTCGCACCACACTCGTAATATTAGACACATATATGAATGTGGTTCTGCAAAACTAGGCGCATTACTGCTCGAACAGGCAGATCTATTTCAATGCGGTCTGCCTGAGCCAGAGGAGTCGAAGTGGAACTAGATTTAACATTAGGCCAAAAAATGTTCCTTATTTCTCAACTTACACCAGTACGATAATAAAAAGCAATTTCTGATTATTATCAAACTATATAAAATGAAATTATTCAAATTTAATAAAAAAATGTATCATATAAAATTAATATAAAATATATAATATCCCAAAAATATAAAAATATCTTCTATAAAATGCATTTAAATTTAATAGAATCTAAAACTAGTTTTCCATTAAATAGCCCACTGATTATGTTGTTCGGATTTTACAATTTAAATTTTGTACTACATTTTACATTTATTTTTGCTGCTCTCTCCTTTTATTCTACATACTTTACAGCAAGAGCCAGCACAGCACAGGTCTTGCTGGGACCTGTGGTCCACCATGCAAGATCAGTACCATAGTTTCTATTCACTGACATGCTATTCTAATGACTTTTCTTTTATTTCCAGCCTATCTAAAAGCCTTTAAAACATGTTTGGCACATTAATAATGCGCCTAAGTTTTGTAATGCGCCGAACACACAGACGAGACGCGTTGAATTTTAGACTCCATTTATAATAAAAAAAACACTTTCATACATTCAGGCGCATTACACACTGAAAATGAGACTCGACAAATTCGCTGCGAAGTGCCTTCCTTCATACGTGTCTCCCTAAATGTTCAGTTACAAATTCATTGTAATCCTTCCATGTAATGATGATGAGA
This sequence comes from Phyllomedusa bahiana, assembly GCA_025379985.1. Taxonomy (NCBI): domain Eukaryota; kingdom Metazoa; phylum Chordata; class Amphibia; order Anura; family Hylidae; genus Phyllomedusa; species Phyllomedusa bahiana. The sequence continues at coordinate 30,611 of JAODAL010003378.1, read as the reverse complement.
TTACTGCTTGTAGAAAGGGTAATAATTGGGGAATTGTGTGATGCACTCCTTAGGCTATGTTCACACGGTGTATTTGCAGGGCGTAATTACGCCCCGCAATTACGCCGTGTGGACGGGGGCGGGGCGGGAGCGGGGGAGTGAGCGAAGGGCCGGCACTTCGCCGGCCCATAGACTATCACTGCTAGCGGCGCGTATACACCGCTAGAAAGTGACATGTCAATTATCTCCCCGCCCGGCGGCTTCGCCGAGCAGGGAGAGGAGACGTAATCCATAGTTCTCTATGAGAACTGTGAATTACCGTAATGAATGGGCCGTTTTCGGCCCGTAATTGGCGCACTTCGGCGCGTAATTACGGACCGAAATACGGCCCATTTTAAGCCGTGTGAACATGGCCTTATGGTTACCTGAGAAAAACTGGGGACTGAAATGTCTACTTGTGTTTCTGACCAAATGTCTTCTGATTCAGGAGATGCCATACCTGTTGCTGTGAAATGGGATTGTTATTGTACATCTGCTGTAGTATTTGTGCAGTTTGGTAACATGGTAGTGGGGATTTCCACCTTCTTGCACCATGATGCCTTTAAATAGCAGGTGGGCTGCCCAAGAGGAACCCTGGGGATTGGGGTTCAAGTAACATTTTCATGTAACAAGGGGGTTTTTTTGCCGTTTTTGGGTTTTTTTTGTTTTGTTGTGCTTGGTAGGTAAAAAAAAAGCTAAGTGAAAAGAGTCATGGCTGCATGTGGGTGCTACATTTTTTTTTAATTTGTTTCTTAATGGCCATGCAAGCTTTTACATGAACAGTGTTTTTACATAGACAATTGTGTGGCTAATAAGAATTGATATCAATGGCCACATGATTTTGCAGGTAAAGCTGCCATTTACCTGCAAAGGGGTATTCTCGTTTCACCATGTGGAAACCCGGTTTATACGGGTTTCAAAGCAGGGGCTTGAGAAATAGGGGGGGCGGGGTTTCTCCTCCAGCAGGGCGTATCTTCTCTCTCCCCTGAGACACCCCCCAAAAGTGTGCATGTAAAATTTTCTTTCTGTGTGAGCGGGGGGAAGGGAAAAGTTCTCAGCGGGTCGTTGGAAGGGGAAAAGCTAAGGGTAACCCATAGCCCCTATACCCACTTTTCCCGGGTTTCCTCTTACGTACTTTGTATTTAGAATGGGCTTTTGGGTTTTTCGGGACTCTGGGAAAGATGGATATTTTTTTTTTCTGGGTCTCTCAAACACATGATATACCCTGCAGATTTTTAACCCCTTTCCCCCCTCTACAGATCTGCAGAACAAAATTTATATGCTTTTATCTTTTGTGTTTACATGGAACGAAATTTATTTCTTCTCTGCTGCAGGTTCTGATCGTTTTCAGTCACAAACTCCGCAGGGTAAAAGTCGCACATACCTCTGTTTGGGCTGTCACTGAAAAACCCCCCCCACGAAACCCGGTCGAAACCTACCTTTGCTTGCTGTCACTGACAAACCCCCGCACGCATACATTGCACCTATCTCTGCTTGCTGTCACTGACAAACCCCGCACGCATACGTCGCACCTATCTTTGCTTGCTGTCACTGACAAAATATATTAAAATATATCGTAATCTATCTAAAAAACTCACAAAAAACTGTGGGAGGAAAACCAAAAAACCACATGGGGGGGGCCAAGTGATATACAAAACCGGGCCCCTTTTAACCTAATATCCCCCTCCCTAACAAAGGGAAAAGAAACAGGATAATCCCCCCGATAAGGGCTTTTCCTGTCCGAAAAGCCTTGCCCTAATTCAAAAAACACCTGTTATTCCTAAGGCCCCGCCCCCAACCCATGTTCAATCTTTCCCATGACATTATCAGGGGACAGTCTGGAAAGATATAAGTGGCCCAAAGTTTGGGGTATAGTAAACAAATAAATGGCGGGCCAATAATGCGAGGCCCCAAAAATTAGGGGTTAGATAAATACCTGTGGTGGGTTACTGTTTCCGAAACAAAAAGACATCCGTGTTTTACAAAAACAAAAAAGGACACCCCCTTTACGTTTCATCAAAAAATTCCGCCTTTGGGTAGGTTTGTCATGAAAACCCAGTAAAACCCCCCGGCTGTGGGGGAAGTACAAAAAAAAAAACAAAAAGGGTTTTAAAATAAAAACCCAAACCCCAAAAGAACCCCCCCCCAAAAAGCAAAAAACCCATATAATTTAACTTTTTAAATTTCAAAACTGTAAACATCTAAAAACATTTTTTTCCAGGCTGCACAGACCCTTTCAGGGTGCTGTAAACGTTGTGCCATGTTAAATATGAAAAGGGAGCTTGGTTTGGTCTTCATAAAAATTTTGGGTGTTTTAGTATGACACGCAGATGACTGCCGCCCCCTTTTAAGAATCGCTTCACTAAAAAATTCCCCGGGGGCACTTAAGGGGGCCCAAAAATGAAAAAAAAACTAAAAGGGGGAAATTTGTACCCTGAAAAAAGTACCCAGCGAAAGGGGGAAAAAAACAAGTGAGGAGTCAGGTGGCAACATTAGTAAACAGAGTGTGGAGGTGAGGGCCCGGAAGCCAAAGCAGCATGAGGTACCCAGTGGCACATGACATTCGGGAAGGTGGAAAAACACGAGGAAGTAAAACAGAGTGGCACAATGATGAGGGGCGGAGGTATGGCGGCAGCAGTATGAGGTCGGGCAGTGGAAACAATGACATTCTGGAGGTGGGCAAAAAGGAGGAAGCCACAAAAAGGGCACAATCAACAGTTTTGGGGGTCAGGGGACAGCAGCACTTTGGATCGGGAAAGGGGGAACAATGACATTTGGAGGGGGCAAAACAGGAGGAAGCCACAGATGGCAAAAATTTAAAGAGAGGGGAGGTCACGGAAAGCAGCAGCATGAGGTCAGGAGTGGCACAAGGGACACAGGGGTGGAACAGGGCACAGCCACAGCAGCAGAAAGGGGTCAGACAGGGGGCACAATTTAAACGTGTGGATGTCAGGGCAACGAAACAGCAGCTTTGGGTCATAGAGGGGCACAATGACAGATTTTTAAGGGGGGTGGTTTATCCCAGTCCGGAAAGAGGGTGGTGGGCCCAGAAATGGGGGGAAAATTGGCAGAAGAGGGGTGGTCAGGCGGGTGGCGGCATCAGAATATGGCTAAAGGCAGGTTTTTTTAAACCCCAAAATGACCCCCAAAGGGCATTGGGGGTGTGGAAATCCGGCCGATCCACGCCTGATTCATCTTGACAAAGGTCAGTCTTTCCCATTTTTCCCTGTGGACAAGGGGGTTCTCCTTTGGGGGTAAGATGGCCCCCCCCGCATTTAAAACCCCGTCTGATGCCAAAACCTACGGGCCCGGGGCAGGGACAGCTTCCCACTGAAAACCCGGGCAATTGCGCCCAACACATCCAGTTTGGCTCCCCAGTACCCCCCAGGGGGATCTTCTAACTGAGGGGGCAGAGTGCTGTCCAATTTAGGCCACAACCTTTTGGGTTTTCAGGGACTGTCCGGGTCCTGCGCTGCTGCTGGCGACTGCCCTCCTAAATTAGGGGGGTGAAGGAAGCTGTCATCATTGACTCCAGCCCTTAGGTTACTACTGTTGGAGCTGGTATGCTCCTCCCCCCCCACCTTTCCCCCCAGCAGCCCCGGGCAGTAGTACGTGGGGGGCCCCTGGGGAAACCCCCCCGGTCAGACCTGTCAGAGGGGGGGAAAATCCAGCACTTTGGGCAGCACCCAAACCCTGATTAGGGAAGGATTTCCCTAAGTATTTGATTTTGTTTTCCTCCCCAATAGCTGGGAAAAAAGGGTTTCCCTTTTTGGGAAACCGGTACGGGGCCAATAGGGTGGAGAGCCAGAACCATCTCTCGGGGGGGTCCCGACTATTTGGCTGTCACAAAGCCAGGCAAAAAAAGAAAGGCGGGCCATCGCCAAGTGACCCCGGGGGGTTTCCCCCTGCCCCATTTTCCACTATAACTGCCACGGTGCTTGGGGGTCATCCCCTTTGTCTTCCTCATCTCCACCCAAACCTCCTCCAGCTGCTCCTTCCTCCTCTTTTTGTACCTGGGTAAAAAAACCCCATCATTTCACCAAACAAGGGCTTTGCTCCAAGGTCCCCTCCTCCCCTCCATTTCAGTCCCCACCGTGGCCCAATGTGGAGGAGATGTAGTCGCCACTCCCCAGCCCCCTCCCAAAGACGATTTTTCAGCATCTGTTCCAGGACATGAAGCATGGAATGATGTTTTCATCCCGTAGCCCCTGGCGATGACAAAAAACGTCGCCTCCTCGAAGGGGCCTAAACTAACGGCAGGTTTTCACGCATGAGCTCCCCACTGGTGCCCATCAAAGTTACACAGGGGATACTTCTGTTGCCTGGAAAATCAAAAAATCTTTAAATTGGCCTTTCTCTGTTCAAAACCAGTGGTTTCCCAACATTGCAGGCTGGAATTTCCAGGGGGTTTGGGAAACATCGCATAACGGGAGGGGTGTTGGGGGGGGGCCCGGGTTCTCCCGCTGAAACCCGAGGGGGGTGTTTCCTGGCTTTGTACAAATTGGTTAAAGTGCAGCACATTTTTCCGGGCCTTTTTTCGGGAATTTTTTCTGAAGATCGGGGGAAGACTTCGGGAAACCTTTTCACAACCGGGATTGAACATGTGCCCTTGCAGGGGCTGGACCACCCAAACCTGGGTTTGCACCCCGGGGAAACCATTTTCCCTCCCTTTGGGTCCGTCCCCATGGTTTCCGATTTGCGGGTTTGGGCGGAAAAAGGGCCACACATTGATTTCTTGCTGCATGACGCGGAGCGGGTTTCCCCCCCTGTGTGAATTTCCCTTCGCCGGGCAAGCCAGGTGAAAGAACTGGTGACACCGTTGTCCCCTTTCACTTGTGGTATGATGGGGGCAGAAACCTTTTGGAGGCTGAGATGGTGGGGGTTTGGTGGATGGGGAGGAGGGGGGGACATTGCGCAGGGCAGCATTTTAAACAACGGGGAGGAGAAAAGGGGTTTCTCCTGTCCAAGTTGTTGGTGTGCCGGGGTGGAAGACATTAAACCCAGGGGGCCGTAAAGGACATGTACTGGCCCTGCCCGAAATTCCCAGCTCCAGACGTTTTCCCCGCGCCGGCACCTTGGAAAAAACCCGGGTAAGTCAAGGACTGGCCCACCTTTTGTTCTACTATTTATGAAGTTTCTGGTACTGCCTTTTTGGAAAGAAATTCGGCTTGGAACTCTCCATCTCGGCTCGGCACAAGCCATTTGTTCTCTGAACGGTGCAGAGTCCCCCCATTTGGGGAAAAGGGGGGGATTTCAGTACCCAAAAACTTGGACAGGAAGCACGGTCCCGCTGGGTGGGACCTTAGGGATGGTTGGGCGCATACTGTTTCCCTTTGCAATCGCCTCGTGAACGACCCGCTGGCGCCCCAAAGAGTAGGAAAGGGGCAGGAGCATTTTGGACCGGGAGATGATGTCAAAGAGAAAACAGCTCCCTTCTGCCAAAGGGGTGGGGCCTTGCTGTCTTCAAAGGCATGCGTGCCACTGGGCGGGTGCTGACTGCTGTTGGGTGCCCGGGGGGCAGGTGGACCCCCAATTTTGAGCCCCGGTTTTCTCCCCGGCCACCGGGTGGTGACGTGCATGTGTTGACCAGGGCCGTGGTGCCAAGTTAGCTCCCTGGCCACGCTTTACTTTTGCCCACAGATTTACATATACCCATATTCGGCTCCTCCGGGTCTTTGCAAAGAAAATGCCACACCCCCCGAGTATCGGATTTTACCCCAACGCTCCCCCACTGGGGGTGACTACTGCCGCCGCTGCCTCGCGGTCCCTGTGCTGCGACTTTCTTGGACCTGCGAAACGGGGGTTTTTAAAACCCCCTGGCCGCCCTTGGGGTCCCGACCTCACAAGCTGCTATTTTGCGGACTCACGGGCCCCCCGGGCCCACTTTCTGGCTTCGTGTGCCTTTAAGCGCAAGCGACGGGCCCCCCCTTTTCCCCGACGAAGATGAAGGCCCTTGCCTCACCCCGGGTCCCAAGTGGGGGTCGGCTACATCTTTATCTATTTTTTGTTTCATCGTCATGGGGTCCCCCCCCTCAACCCGGCCCTTGGGATGCCGAGGCTGACCTCTCAAACATTTACCTCCATGCACTCTTTCCCCAAAACTATACTTTTTCCGCCTACTGCAAGAAGAGGCGATATTGGCCCCCTTTTTTTCGCTGCCAAGTAGTGCTGACGAAATCTCCCAAAAAGTTCATCCTCGTATATAGTGGGCTGAGCCCAGGGCCACATAGTAGATCTTGGCTGAAAGGGGAAAGGGTGGGAAAAGGGGGCGGGCTGAGGGCAGGGGAGGGCCGCTGAAACCCCTCCCGGGCCCCTGCCAACTAATGGGTTTTGGGTTTAGGTTCCCAAACCCACTCTTTGGGTGGGGTTTTCAATGTTTATTGGGAGGAAGAGGATGAAACCCAGTCCCCAAACCCAAACAAGAAAACCCCTTGGGGTTTCTGAACAACACACGGGCCGCTAGATGACAGGCAGTTTTTGCCCACCCAGGGCCCCTGCTGCAAGTCCCCCTTTTGGCCCGGGGACCTGGGGCCCGTTTTCCCGGAAAGTTTTTGCCATTTCCACTCGCAGGGGCAGAGGGCCCGCCACCCCTCTGTTGAATACTGTTTTGTTCTAAAATGTACAGGGCACTGTTTTTATGATTTATTATCTGTATATGATAAATACACACCCTGTTTTTTACTCCCAAATTGGGAAACCCCGTAACAAGGGTTGGGTAACCCCTTGGGTTTTAAATTTCGCCCACAAAAGGGTAGGAAAAATTTACTTTTAAAGTTCGTTTAAAAACACTGTGGGTTTTTTTTTTAAAAGTAAAAGACAAAAAGGGCCCTTTAAATTTAACCTTCGGGCAAAGAATTAAAGGCCACAGGAAAAAAAGTATATATTTTGGGGTTGAAAAAGACGGTTTTTTTTTTGTCAGCACACACCAAAAAAAAGCTTAAAAAATTTAACCCCTTTGGGTGTAAATTGCGCCAAAGGGAAATTTAGCCCCACAAAATAGTAGCTTTGTAGCGGGTTTAAAATTTCGTGTTTTTACGCCACACAGCGAAAATACAGCGGGAATTAACCTTGGGTTGGTTTAATTAGGCTACAGGAAAAAATTTTTATATTTTGGCGTTTAAAAAGACGGTTTTTTGGGGTCGCACACCACAAAACAAGCTTAAACTTTAAAACCCCCGGATGTAAAAAAGCGCCAAAGAATTGAGGGCCCCCCAAAAAATTTCTTTGTAGCATGTTACAATTGCGTTTTTCTAAAGCCACACAAAAAAGGGGATACCCTTTTTTAAAAAAACCTTTGCTTGGGGAATTTGGCTACAGGGAAAAAAGTATAATTTTTGGGGTTGAAAAAAAACGGTTTCTTGGGATCAGCACACCCGCAAAACAACCTTAATTAACCCCTGGATGTAAAAATTTCGCCAAAGAATTGAGCCACACAAACTAGTAGCTTTTTAGTGTGTTACAATTGCGTTTTCCCATGCCCCCCACAACAAGAGATACAGTTTTTAATTTTCCTTTGCGGGGAATTAGGCCCACAGGAAAAATTTATATATTTTGGCATTGAAAAAAAAAGGTTTCTTGGGGGCGCACCCCCAGCAAAAAAAACGCTTAAAATTTAACCCCTGGATGTAAAATTTCGCCAAAAAAATTGAAACCGGGACAAAATAGTAGCTTTGTAGTGTTTTACAATTGGTTTTTTTCTACGCCCACAAAAAGAGATACGTTGGGAATTAACCTTTTTCTTGTGAATTGGTTTCGGAAAAAATTTTAAAAATTTTGGGGTTGAAAAAACGGTTTTTTTGGGGTCGAAAACCGCAAAACAACGCTTTTAAATTTTTCCCCCGGGTGTAAATTTCGCCAAAAAATTTTAGCAGCCAAAATGAAGTGGTATTTGTATTTTTAAAAACGCTGTTTTTTTAAATTTAATAAACAGGGAAAGGGTTAGATCCCACTTTGGGGGAAATTTAATGGTTTTTTTCAGCTGCAAATGGACGCACATGGATTTCAGATTTCCCAAAACCCCAAAAAAAAACAAAAAAATAGAACATTAAGAGAACAGTCTCTGAGACAAGTGAGGGCACCCCAAAAATCGCTGTAAAAAATCAATTCTTCAAGCAAGAGGTATCACCGCGGCAGCACCTTTCCCTTTCTCAGTACAGTGAAGCGGGATAGCTCCCCCGGGGTTACACGCCCGGACTTTTATAGTGCGGGGACGTCACAGAATCCCCCCGGGCTCGATTGGCTTCACCTCTGCACATGTCCCGCAGGCTATCCCCTTTTTCCTCCCGAGTGCTTTTTCCCCCTGTAGCGCCATGTGCTCGCAGCCATTTTATCAAAACAAAAACACACTTCGTTCACCCCCAAGTACCCCAAAGTTCGACTTCGTTCCGAACCAAAATTTTCCCGAAATTTTTAAACGAATTCCACTTCGTTTTAAAACGATTCCGGGGCCCAAACTTTAAAAAACGATATATTTTTTAAAATATTTAATTTTTTAAAAGGGTTTTTTTTTTGGACCCATTTTTCCTCCTTTTAAAATTTTCTTTCATATACGTGGTCAAAAGGTTTTTGGGAAAAATTGGTAGGGATCTCTAGGTACATTTGGGTTTTTGTACTGACCCAAAACCCCCCACGCTTTCATCGCGCCCACCCCTGCTTGCTGTTTAATGAAAAAACCCCGAACCATACTCCCCACTACCTCTGCTTTTTCTGTCAATGGGGCACCCTTTTGAGGGTATATCTTCCCTAGTGAAAAACACCTTTAACTATTTTAAATTTTAACAAACATAGCACCAAATGTACCCCAATTTGGGTTTATTAAAGCCCCCCCAGTGTGACCCCTTTTATGGTAAGGCTATAAAAATTGGGAAAACTGTTGAAGTATTAACCGTGAGCCCGTATTTTGGGATTGAAACCCAAAATGGGGTTACCTTAGGATAAACCATCATTTTAAATTTAGTAGGGGTCTGACTCCTTTCCCAATGTTTTCCTGGGTTTCCCCCCAATGTTCATAGGGTTTTAAAAAAAATTTGTACTTTTAGTTGCCCGTGACGTTTAATTTTTGGGAGCAAAGTCCCCCCTGATTTTAATAAAAACCCAAAAACTGGGGGGGCCAGGGATGTATGTGATGGGGAAAGTTATAAATAAAAAAAAAATTGTTAGTATGGCTTTCACTGGGGCCATCTTTTTGGTTTATTGATGGAGGGAGACTGAACCCGGGAGGACTAGCAAAGGGGTTTTCAGAGCCCGGATTTAAACAAAAACTTATTGAAGATAGACAGTTGGGGAAGGGTCAAAAAAAAGAAAAAAAAATTACCCCCCCAATATATCCATTGTGACCTGGAAAATTTATGGAAAAAATGTGAAAAGGGGCAAAAAATGGGGGTTGGTTTATATTTTAGTACCACATACAGAGAGGTGTTAGACTCATGCTTACTTAATGCTCAATTGATTCTCTCATATTTTATTTTTCTTATTTTATAATTTACATAGGATTAACCATTCATAAGGGGGATTTGCTGCATAAACAGCATCTGTTATATAAACAGTGGTTAGAAGAAAAAAAAAGTCACAGCTGTAAAAAAACCCTTTTAACAAAATTTTTAAATAAACGTGTCTAATATGAAACCTTAAAAAGGGTTTTTCACACAAAATTGATTCATCCCTTTCCCTTTGTCCTTTGGGTTTTTGTTTTAAAATTTGAAAATTTAGGGGGGGGTTTTTTTACTGGGGTTTTACTAAAGGGTACAGTAAAGCCAGGTCTGTTAAATATTACAAACCATGCTGGTACCTATCAGGAAGATCAAACAGGTCTGTGCTATAGTGACCTTTAGGGGGCTGATGCCACCCTACAAGAGGGGGTAACTAGGAAAACTAGGGGCACTGTTAATGGACCAAAATTCAAATGACTTGTTTTTGCAAGATCATTAACATAAATAGCAATCCTTTTAGTGAGACAAACCCTTTAATGTGACATAGAGAAGAGTAGACATAATACAAATTATACTTTACAACGGACATCAAAGCACTTGTTATATTATAGTAAAAATTTGCTTCTAAACAAAACAATACCTTTCAGATTTTACAACCTTTAAAATAATTTTTCACTGGGCTTTTTATGAACCCCGGGTAACAGACCGTTTAAATTTTTAAAAGAAAATCATACGAAATTTAAAATTTTTCTTTCTCCCCATGAAAAATTTCCCATAAATACAAAATTTTGGACATGTACAGTGCGTTAAGGGAAAAAACTGGAAATAATAATTTTTTTTGCCTTTTTTATAAAATTACCAAAAAACCTTTACAAAGGGAAAGCATGTCCAGCGAGGGGTTAGGGTAGAAAAGTGAGGGTTGTCTTTTGCTGTTGGGGAAAACCCCAAGAGTCCAGAGCATTAGGAAAGGGCCCCCAGCCCCTTCCCAGGGAAACCCGGCCCCAAAACCCTCATTTTTTTTTTTTTTCCACCAATATTTAAAATTTTAAAAGCCCCTGGAAAGCATGTGCACCTTTTTCTTTAAAAAGTGAAGAGGTATTCAGATTTGGCATCGCCAATGTACACCATATTCAAACAAAAAAGACAAATGGGTGAAGAGATTTCCCGGAGAGAGGACTGGTTTTCAAAAAAATTTTTGCTTTTAAAAGGGGGGGTTTTTCGCGCTAAAAAATACATATCCAAATGATGGGGACATTAAAAAAAAAAAAACACTTTTGCAATTGGTTTTTCATTACCTAAGTACCTTTGTTTTTTGCAGAACTGAGCTAATCTGTGCATCTAAGCTTTTTTCTGCAGCAGTGGATGGGAAAACGCCCCCCTTTTTTGTGATTGGGTGACTGACATTTTTATTCAGCAAGTCTGGATGTGCCCCCCGGACAGGACACCCACCTCACTGTGATTGGCTGCCCGCACTCGGCTTATTCCCCCCCTGAGCTGTTTAAATTGAAATTTAAACGAAAAATGCCTAAGATGGCTGTGTGTGTATAATAAGGGTTTGTCCTCACGGCACGGGTTTTCACCTAGTTTTTCAGATTTTTGAAAATATGAACATGTTAATGCAAAGGGGAAGGACTTCTTTGCGCAAACCATGGAGAAAAGCCGGCCCTGGCTGCCGTGTGCACGGCCCGAAAACAGTGCAAATACTGGTCGGGATGTCCGATCCGTATTTGCACTGTGCCATGTGAATGGCCCCTAAGGCTGTCTCAGCTCCTCTCTCTGTGATAGCTCTATGTAAAGGATCTGGGCAATTACTGAGTCTCTAGCTACTAGATTCACTCTCTCCTTATATAACACATCCTTATACAATGCTTAACCCCTCCACCCCCCATATAACAAAGCCCTATACAGTCCGCTCTACCTTCTGCCTGATAACAGAGGGAAGAGGAGGGGGGCAGAGTGCATTCCTCACATTTGTTTCATCAGTTCAGGCTATATGTATAACTGCTTACAGCAATGTAGGTGATCTGGTTATAGCAATACAGGTGTTCTGCTTACAAGGAGCCTGTGAAGCCTGTAGATGACAGCTTTGCAGGCAATAGAACTTTGCAGGACGGCTGCAGAGCTGACATCCTCTCCCTTCCCCTGCTAACACAGAATGATGATGTCACCAGTCTTCAGTGAGGGGAGACACGCCTGCTGGCAGGAGAGTCACGCCTACTGAGAGAAGAGACGCACCCCTGGATTTGAAGCTGTAACAGATAGAAACAGCTCAAGTCTGCAAAAGCGTGTAATGATAAAACCCCTTTAAGTACAACCCCAATCCCAAAATAGTAGGGACACTGTGTAAAATGTATAAACAAGAATGCAATGGTTTATAAATCTTTTAAAGCTGTATTTTATTCACAGCATCAACATAACATAGAGCTCATTTCAGAAGCTGAAAGTTCAACATTTTTCCATTTAATTTGATAAAATTAACTCATTTAGAAATTGATGGCAACAACAGATCTCAAAAAAGTTGGAACAGGGATACATCTGCGATTGTGTGGCATCCATTCTTCTTTGTACAACAGTCTGTAAACATTTGGGAAGTGAGGAGACCAATAGCTGGAGTTTTGGGAGAGGAATGTTGTTCCATTATTGTCTGATGTACAATGAAGGAAATAAGTATTTGATCCCTTGCTGATTGTGTAAGTTTGCCCACTGACAAAGACAGGAACAGTCTATAATTTTAAGTATAGGTTAATTTTAACATTGGGAGATAAAATATCAAAAATAAAATCCAGAAAATCACATTGTATAAATGATATCAATTTATTTGCATTTTGCTGAGAGAAATAAGTATTTGATACCCTACCAAGCATTGAGTTCTGGCTCCTACAGACCAGTTGGATGCTCCTAATCAACTCATTACCTGAATAAAAGACAGCTGTCTTAAATAGTCACCTTTATAAAAGACTCCTGTCCACAGACTCAATTAATCAGTCACACTCTAACCTCTACAACATGGGCAAGACCAAAGAGCTTTCTAAGGATGTCAGGGACAAGATCACAGACCTGGGGCACCATGTAAAATCTCACCTCGTAGGGTATCCTTGATCATGAGGTTTGTGAGAGATCAGCCTAAAACTGCACAGGGGGAACTTGTTAATGATCTCAACCATGGCGAGACCTGTTCTGAGTGGAACCTGTCTTGTTAAACCACTATATGGCCTTGGCCACCATGCTACAGTTCAGTTTTAGGGTTTTGGCAATCCTATTATAAACTAGGCCAGTGGTCTGCAAAGTGAAGCTCTCCAGATGTTAGGAAACTACAACTCCCATCATGCCCACTAATATGGATTATATAAATACATGATGGGAGTTGAAGTTTCCTAACAGCTGGAGAGCTGCACTTTGCAGACCAATGACCCAGGCCATCTTTATGTAGAGCAACAAATCTTTCTTTGAGATCCTCAGACCGTTATTTGCCATGAGGTGCCATGTTGAACTTCCAGTGACCAGTATGAGAGTGACCAGTATGATATCAGTATGAGAGAGTGTGAGAGCGATAACACCAAATTTAACACACCCGCTCACCATTCACATCTTAAACCTTGCAACGCTAACAAGTCACATGAAACCTTGAAGAGAAAGTTGCAAATTGGCCAAAATTTGTCCATTTTCACTTAGGGGTGTACTCACTTTTGTTGACAGCTGTTATACAAGCCAGACACTGACTACTTTACATTTATATCAAAGTATCATATCTTCAGACAATATTTACAAAACTGTAAAGGGTGTACTCGCTTTTGTGAGATACTGTGGACCATTTGTAGAGTGGTCACAAACTCTACAAAGTTACATAGGCCACTAACAAGTTCTCTAGGTATTTAAGCAGTCAGATTACATTCTGCTCAATTGGCACTAAATAATTTCCACATACAGTCAAGGAAATAATATTTTGAGCTTCAACTCCCTCCATAAGTTTTCTATGGGATTAAGGTCTGGAGAATGGCTAGCCTACTCCATGATCTTAATGTGCTTCTTTTTGAGCCACTCCTTTGGTGCCTTGGCCATATGTTTTGGGACTGCCAAGACTCTACACTGCTGTCTGTGTTTCTTCTGCGCCCAGTGAGCCCACATAACATCATACCATACACCTGCATCTTTGGTGTCCTCCCATGGCATTTAAACGGGCTATGAGTGTTGGTTAGCAGGAGGCCAAAGTACCTGAGGGAATGTGGCACAGAGTTAGAGATGGAGCATTATTTATGAGGGTGGTCAGATGATAGGCTGACAAGGGGAAGGAGTAACACTGTCTGGCAAAAGTTGAGAGGACCTGGGAGAGCTAGCTAGGCTTCTGAAGATGTAGCCATGAAGAGGTAGGTAAGGTAGTTTAGTTGTGTGAGATCTCAGTCCTGGACAAAACTATAGATGGAACAGGGGCGTGGGGAAAAAGGTGGGACTGGGGGTCCCCCAGCTACAATTGCTGGCAAAATTCGATCCTAGCCATGTAGGGGCCTACCTGATTCAGCAGGAAGAGAGTATGTATGGAGCACTCCCTCTTTCTTTTTCAGTGTCTGAGACCCACCAGTGGAGTTGGTTTTTGGGACCCAGCCTGAGGCCATTGTGCTTAATTGCACATATTGCACTAAGGCTATGTTCACACGGTGTAATTGTGGTGCGTAATAATGCCCCGCAATTAAGTCGGAGTTCGGGAGTCGTGGAGCTCCGAGGGAGGGGGGCCACTCATTATACGTAGTGGGCGTTTATGCTGGAATAATTGACATGTACTTATCCCCGCTCGTCGTATTGTGAAAAGCAGGGAGGGGAGAGTAACCCATAGTTTCTATGAAAAAATGTGGATTACCGTAATGATGGGATTATCTCGCCCCGTATTTAGCGCAGTACGGGGGCGAAATACGGGGGGGAGATACGTCCCATTTGAAGCCGTGTGAACATAGCCTTATTCTTTGTCTCTATCCTTCTGCCATTGTCCCTAAAAAGCAGCTCCAGACCTTCCACACCAAGGGTTTTTCCCTGCTCTCCTTTGGTCATTCCAAGCTTGCTTTTCTCTCTGAAATGTATGAAAGGTTGCTTATATATCAGCCTTTTAATGCTTCACAGTTGGGCCAGTAACCCCTATGTAATTCTGTTGGTGAGGCTAGGGGCCTGGCTGTGACTGACTTGCTGGAGGAGATGGCACAACAAGAAATGAACACACAATCTGTGCTAATGCTTACCCTAGGAATGCTTTACTTGCAAGGGGAACTTGTGCTTTGCAGTCACAAGGAACATACGTACAAATTGTGGGGATTTTCAGACGGAGACACAAGAATGGGTTACAATAGTTGCAGGCTGGCATTTTTTATGCAGTTTTACAAAGTGTCCGTTTGGAGGCCCTTACTCCATGGGCTCCTAACACACATAGGGCGACGTGTATGAAGGTTGGTGCTGACAGGCCAGTTCGAAATAGTTTTAAGGCAGTGTAGAATGCGCAGTCTAGTGCCAATATGGCAAGTCTGGCTCAGGCAGACCACCATTAACTTGCTCTGGCTGTTCTAACTGTTCTGCGTCTACATTGGGCGTCAAAGAATAATAAATGTGTGTAATTCTACGAATGTGGTGCAACGCCCCCAGAACGACCCAAGTCTTTGGCGCATTAAAAAGTGGCTTTGGCCCATTACAAAAGCACTTATCGCACCAAAGTTTGGAGTGCACCTGTTCATACATTCTTTTTGGCTCAAAGTACACAAGAAAGCTGGTGCAGCCCCGTTCATACATGTCGCCCATAGTCTGTGGCTCCTGCTCCAGGAGTTCGATTATCTGGCCTTGTAGCTGTCTCACTTTGGCTTCTTTTATCTTTACCTGGGTAAAAGTGGAGGCCACCTGTGTCAGAGACACTCCCAGTGGGAGTTGCGTGGCACCTCTTTCATCCATGGCCCAGTCAGCAGTCCTCACAGGTCCTGAGCTAGATACCTCTCTGATGCACACAGTTCTCTTTAGATCTTTCTTTTTAGTTCTCATTTAGGTCTTGCTAATTCCATTGGTCACATAGTAGCTGCTCATTGCACAGACTATGACAGTCTTATTATCAACCTAGCAAAACAGCAGTCCTTGTGAATACTGGAATTTGTCCACAAAAGAGTCCTAAGACCACACATTCGCTAATTGCCTAAAAACCACAGGGATCCCCATGCTAGCCCCTTCTGGATACCTTACCGCAGCATAGTGCAGAAGACTACAATTTTCTACCATAATGTTGCTAGAAAAATCACAGCATACACACATCTTTCATGAGTACTATACTTACTGTTCACACAGCATTACATTCCCTGCAACTTCTTTTTTCTAAACATTATTTTTTTTTATTTCAAAGTATATCAGATGAAGAAATTACAAATTAGTTTATTAGGCAATATACTAATATTACGTATAATGTGAGATATAAGCATGTTAAGTTAGCAGAGTATTAAAGTGCCAATACAAATTTAGGGCCTGATATAGCAATAAATCATAAGGTCAGTAACTCAGTACAAGATATTGTAGAAGACTGAGGTCGACATGTCCCAATACGAATGTGCCATAGGTTTGATGTATTTTGACACCATATTCTCGATATAAATGAACTGTAATATACCAAAACTAGGTGCATTATACGCTGGGCACAGCACATTGTAGTGCACCTAAAAAGACGCATTAGATATAGTAGCAATGATACGTTATGCGCCTCCATAACACAATGTGCCTATCGAGGCACATTACATACACTTGCAATGATACACTATGCACCTCGATTGCACAGTGTGCCTTTTTAGGCGCATTAAGTTTACTATGCAAAGTATACCAGATGCCAGATTTTTCAAAGGATCGTATTTTCAGGCTCACTTTACGCTGATTAAATGTGCCTAAAAAACTGCTGCGGTGACACCAATTTTCGGATATGTTGCCCTAAATGTATATGAAATTGGATTTAAAAATCTAATATTATCTAAATAAAATAGATTTACAAACAGTAATATTAAAGTAAACCTGTTAAAATCTGCAATTTCAAAGGTATTTAGTAAGACCTGCAACACATTGTACAGGTTTGTAAAGTCCGCTGCAGCATACATGGTATCCCATAGTCTGCAATGGGGTTATGAGAATCTCTTCTTCTCTTGCCAATTTCACCCTTCTTCCATGCTGATGTTTATTACGTTCAGCACTGTTGTGCTAGTGTACATAAAGTACTCAATCATTACTTTGCATATTGCAGTCTGTGCAAAAACCTCATTAATGTACCGTTTTGAGGCGGAAAAGCTCATTGACATATAAAAGTGAAGATCATTGCTGCTGTAATTACCATTGAATATATTGATTGCTTTCTTTGTGAATGTATAGATTACTGGTACTGCAGTCTTTATTGATGTTTAAGCATTTAATTTGTCCTGGAAAAAAGCTAAATAACAAACGCAAATTTTACTAAAGGAACACTAAGCCTACAATAAGTGACTGTACAATAAAAAAGCAAACAGACCGTTACCTGCTTTTTAGTCTGCAGGGCTTTCTGCAAGGTCGTTTAACGGTCTAAGACAATGTTTAAATCTGTGCATACTGTGTTATTCTTAGGCCAAGTGTACTCAGCAATGTTAAAATGTTGTTGGAAATCCAATGGTTTTTTAACATTGCTGTACCGTAGTTTTTGTCGTGGCTTTCACGGTTTGGTTTTGGATTTCAGATGGCCCTAATACACTGAACTGTACTAGAATCCACCATAACGCAGCAGTTACTATAACATATTCTATAAGCCATGTAGACTACAGCTCAGATTTTCTATTAAGGTCTATGGGCGCTGGTTTACAGTCAGATTTTGCGGATTCTAAATACTGAATCCGCTTAAAAATCCAAACAAAAACCAGTGCTGTGTAGACATGGCCTTACCGTCAAAATGACGGAAACCTTAAAAGGTTCCCAAACTCCATGTAGATTTGTAGTGCTTTGAGTATGGCATAGCATGATGGTTTGTGTTTAGAGATGGGCGAATTTCTCAAAAATTCGATTCGGTCACTTTGCCGAATTTTTCGACAAAATTCGTTTCGTTCCGAATTACTTCGGCACGAATTGCACAGAGCCTGCAGGGGGCTGTAGAACATTGTGCCATGCTTAAGTATGCAGAGGGAGCTTGGTTTGGTCTTCATACAATGTTGTGTTTTAGTATGA
This sequence comes from Phyllomedusa bahiana, assembly GCA_025379985.1. Lineage (NCBI taxonomy): Eukaryota > Metazoa > Chordata > Amphibia > Anura > Hylidae > Phyllomedusa > Phyllomedusa bahiana. The sequence goes on along the minus strand of JAODAL010003378.1, from coordinate 12,981 downwards.
GACGCACATGACTATAAAATTCCCTGGGCACTTAAGAGGGCAAAACTGACCAAAAAACTCAAGCGGGAATGTAGCCTGATAAAGTCATGCCAGTGAAAGCTGGAAAAAAAACAAGCTGAGAGCTCAGGTGGCAACATTAGTGACAGAGTGTGGAGGTGACGGTGGCAGCCACAGCAGCATGAGGTCAGGCAGTGGCACAATGACATTCTGGAGGTGGCAAAACAGGAGGAAGCCACAGAATGGCACAATCACACAGTGTGGAGGTCACAACAGCAGCAGCATGAGATCAGGCAGTGGCACAATGACATTCTGGAGGCGGCAAAACAGTATTAGGCCACAGAGTGGCACAATGATACAGTGTGGAGGTCACGAAAGCAGCAGCATGAGATCAGGCAGTGGCACAATGACATTCTGGAGGCGGCAAAACAGTATTAGGCCACAGAGTGGCACAATCACACAGTGTGGAGGTCACGGCGGCAGCAGTATGAGATCAGGCAGTGGCACAATGACATTCTGGAGGCGGCTAAACAGTATTAGGCCACAGAGTGGCACAATCACACAGTGTGGAGGTCACGACAGCAGCAGCATGAGATCAGGCAGTGGCACAATGACATTCTGGTGGCGGCAAAACAGTATTAGGCCACAGAGTGGCACAATCACACAGTGTGGAGGTCACGGCGGCAGCAGTATGAGGTCAGGCAGTGGCACAATGACATTCTGGAGGCGGCAAAAAAGTATTAGGCCACAGAGTGGCACAATGATACAGTGTGGAGGTCACGACAGCAGCAGCATGAGATCAGGCAGTGGCACAATGACATTCTGGTGGTGGAAAAACAGTATTAGGCCACAGAGTGGCACAATGTCACAGTGTGGAGGTCACGACAGCAGCAGCATGAGATCAGGCAGTGGCACAATGACATTCTGGAGGCGGCAATAAAGTAATAGCACACAGATGTGCACAATAACACAGTGTGGAGGTCACGGCGGCAGCAGTATGAGATCAGGCAGTGGCACAATGACATTCTGGAGGCGGCAAAACAGTATTAGGCCACAGAGTGGCACAATGATACAGTGTGGAGGTCACGGCGGCAGCAGTATGAGATTAGGCAGTGGCACAATGACATTCTGGAGGCGGCAAAACAGTATTAGGCCACAGAGTGGCACAATGATACAGTGTGGAGGTCACGACAGCAGCAGCATGAGATCAGGCAGTGGCACAATGACATTTTGGAGGCGGCAAAACAGTATTAGGCCACAGAGTGGCACAATCACACAGTGTGGAGGTCACGACAGCAGCAGCATGAGATCAGGCAGTAGCACAATGACATTCTGGAGGTGGCAAAACAGGAGGAAGCCACAGAGTGGCACAATGACTGAGAGCGGAGGTCACAGCGGCAGCAGCATGAGGTCAGGCAGTGGCACAATGACACAGTGTGGAGGACATGGCAGCAGCCACAGCATGCAGATGAGGTCAGAGAGTGGCACAATCTCACAGTGTGGAGGTCACAACAGCAACAGCAGCAGCAGCATGAGGTTATAGAGTGGCACAATGACAGAGTGTTGAGGTGGGTGGCAATACCAGTCCCTGGTAAAGATGGTGGTAGGCAGATGGAGAAACTGTCAGCAGATGTGTGGCATCAGGCGGGTGGCGGCATCAGAATAGTGGCTGAGGCAGGTAGTTTGAACCCAGACTGACGCCTAAGGCATTGGTGTGTGGAAATCCTGGCCGATCCACGCCTGATTCATCTTGACAAAGGTCAGTCGTTCCACATTTCCCATGGACAAGCGGGTTCTCCTTGGGGTAACGATGGCCCCCGCCGCACTGAACACCCGCTCTGATGCCACACTACTGGCCGGGCAGGACAGCTTCTCCACTGCAAACTCGGCAAGTTGCGGCCACACATCCAGTTTGGCTGCCCAGTAGTCCAGCGGATCTTCTAACTGAGGTGGCAGAGTGCTGTCCAAGTAGGCCACAACCTTTAGGTTCAGGGACTGCTCCAGGTCCTGCTGCTGCTGCTGCTGACGACTGCCCTCCTCACTAGGCGGGTGAAGGAAGCTGCTCATCAGTGACTCCAGACTTAGGTTACTACTGATGGAGCTGGTACTGCTCCTCACCCCCCACCTTCCCCAGCAGCCGCGGCAGTAGTACGTGAGCGCTGAGGAACCCCCCGGTCAGACCTGTCAGAGGAGGGACGATGCCGCACATAGGCAGCAGCCAACTGATTACGGAGGATTTCCCTATAGTATTTGAGTTTGTCTTCCCTCTCAATAGGTGGGAAAAAGGCTCCCATTTTGGACCGGTAGCGTCCAAAAAAAATTTTACTAAATTTGTTACTAAAGATTCCATTCCCACATCAACTCAAAATACAATAAACACAGATTCACCGTCCACATTGGCCAAAAAAGCGCAAATAATTAGAGAGGAATTCGAAAAAATCAAGTTGGAATATAGTAAGTATAGAAACGAATACCCCGACCTTCCCGCTCCTCCCACCCTTAACTTATCACAACTATCGACACACGAAATATCGACGGACCGGATCGAAGTAGATGTTACCACTGAAATTACCTTAGAAGGTCAAAATGTACCCCTTTTTTTAGGGAACAGCCAAAACAAAAAACCGCCGAAAATCAAAACAGGTTCAAAAAGAAAACACACACGAGAGGGTGTAGAGCTGGAACCTACAGGAAAAAAAGATTGTCCAACTCCCAGGTAACCGTACCAATACCAAACACCACCGATCTACAGAAATTAGGGATTTTCAACTTATCAAAACACTCACTCAATAATTATGAAATCCAAGTTCTTTCCAAAGGTTTATTTTTTTGTCCAACTAACAATAAACTCAACTCTTTTGATTTGTTTATAGATTTCCATCAATTTATCCGCAAACTGACATTAGCAAGGCATTTTGCGATTCATCCTACTACGGTTAACCCAGATATAGGCTCTACACCCAAAATACAACTAAAAGGGAAATCTAAATTTTATCCTATTCGATCCCAGGGACACCATTTAAAAACCTTTTTAGATATAGTCTCTGAAGAACTACAGTCTATCACACCTGTCCAACAATCATCGAACTTAAATAAAGAAGAATTGAGGGCTCTAAAAAATTTAAAGAAAAATGACCTCATAGTCATTAGACCAGCGGACAAAGGAGGGGGTATAGTAATTCTTGATTACTCAGCATATCTCTCTGAAGCCAATAACATTTTAAACGATACCTCCTATTATGAAACCTGCCAACTAGATCCCTTTCCGGCATTACAACAGAAACTCATAACACTTTTAAACGATGCTCTTACCACAGAGGTCATCGACAAAAAAGAAAAGAATTTCATTTATATCCCTGAACCCAGCCAACCTTTTTTCTATTACCTCCCAAAAATTCACAAGCATCTCACCTGCCCCCCTGGTCGACCTATAATTTCAGGTATCAATTCATCAACAAGTCAGTTATCTCACTATTTAGATTTACATTTACAACCCTTCGTCACAAATCTGCAAAGTTATTTAAGGGATTCTGGACAACTTATCCAACACCTATCAGAACTTCCCATCAACCCTAATTACATTCTGATTACAGCGGATGTAGCTTCATTATATTCCAATATTCAACACCATATAGGAATCCAATGTGTTAAGGATATATTGAACACTGATCCTACCCTTACTATTCAGAAAAAAGAATTTCTCATTAAAGGCCTCAAGCTTATATTAGAAAACAATTTTTTTTCAGCACAATAGCGCCCTCTATAGGCAGATTCGGGGCACTGCCATGGGCACCAGAGTTGCCCCCTCGTACGCTAACATTTTTATGGGAGCGTACGAGACTGAGTACATATATAACCAGCACTCCTTTTTCAATTATGTATCGCAATATAAGAGATACATAGACGATCTCATCTTCATTTGGTCAGGACCTCCCGAACTTATTTCCCCATTCATCAACCATCTAAATAATAATACTAAAGGGATCTCTCTGGTGGCAAAAACCAGCAAAAAGTACTTTTTATGTTTATGTTTTTAATTTTGTCTCGGTAACACCGAGTCATTTTTAAGAATAAAAGAAAAAATAAATAAATAAAAAAAAAAAAAAAAAAAAAACTCTTCTAATGAAAAGCCTATAGCCTGGGCTTTTTTCTGTTTCCATTACACGTGCGCCGGGTCCATCTTTTTCTTCCTTCCCTTGGCTGTCACTAGCCAGGCAAATAAGCACCGGACTCATGTGGCCACGAGATGTAGTCGCCACGTCTTCAGTCCCCTGCCCAGACAGGTTTTTCAGCATCTGTTCCAGGACATGAAGCAGTGGAATGATGTTATTCATCCCGTAGTCCTGGCGACTGAAAATAAACGTGCCTCCTCGAATGGCCCAAAAACGGAGGTGTCACGCATGAGCTGCCCTGGCTGACACAAGTTCACAGGGGGTATTTCTGTCTGCCTGGATATAAAAAAATCTTTAAATGCCTTTCTCTGTTCAACAGTCGGTCCAACTGTGCGGGCGGGAATTCCGCCGGGGGAAAAACACGCTTTTCAGTGTGGTTTGGGGGGGGCCGTTCTGCCGCGCACTCGAGGAGGGTTTCCCTGGTTTTTTGTACAAATAGTAAAGTGCATGCACATTTCTGGCCATTTTCAAAAATGTTCTGAAGATCGGTGGAAGACTTCAGGAACCTTTTCCAACCAGATTGAAACCGTGCCCATGCAGGGGCAGGGCCCCACCCTCCTCTTTTGCAGCGCGGACACCATGTTCTCCCATTGTCCGTCCCTGGTTCCGTTTTTGCATTGGCGGGGAGAAACCCACACATCGATTTCTTTGCATGCGCGGAGCAGTTCCCCCCCCTGTGTGACTTGTTCGCCGAGGCAAGCCAGGTGTAGAACTGCGTACACCGCTGTGCCCTACAAATGTGGTATATGGAGCAGTACTTTGGGGAGGCTGAGATGGTGGGGGTGGTGGAGGGGAGGAGGGGACTTGGGAGGGCAGCAGTTTGACAACTGGAGGAGAAAGCGGGTCTCTTGCCCAAGTTGTTGGTGTGGGGGTGGAACAATTTCACCCAGTGGGCCCTTTTAAAAAGGAATGTACGGGCCCCTGACCGTAGTTAAAACTCCAGACCCCAAAGCTGCCGTCCCCTTTGGAACAAACCGAAAAGCTCAAGACTACCCACCTTCTGTTCTACATATTTATGAAGTGTGGTACTGTCTTTTTGGGAAAACAAATTAGGGCGGGAAACCTCCTCTGGGCCCCTCGGCACAACCCTTTAGTTCTCGAACGGTGCAGAGCCCACCATTTGGAAAAAGGGAGGGACTGATACCAACAACTTGGACAGGACCCGGGTCAGCTGCTGCACCTTAGGTGGTTGCGCTATGTTGTCTCTTTTCAATCGCCCGCTGAACGACTGCTGGCGCCATGATAGTGAGGAGCGGGCATCTGGACCGGGGATGATGTCCCAAAAAGAAACAGTCCCTTCTGCAGAGGTGGTGGAGCCTTGACTGGCTGCAAGGCATGCATCCCCGGGGGTGCGCTGCTGCTGTTGTGCGGCGGCAGGGGACCACCCCACTTAGCCCTTTCTCCCAGGCCCCCGGTGGTGACGCTGCATGTGTTGCGCAGGGCCGTGGGGCCAACGTTACCCCTGGCCACGTTTTACTTTTGCCACAGATTCAACTTACCCCCATTTGGGTCCTCCCGGTGTTTGCAAAGAATGCCAACCGCCGAGTATCGGATTTTACGCCAACCTCCGACTGGTGACTATGCCGCCGCTGCCTCGCTGAGCCCCTGTGCTGCTACTTTCTTTGACCTGCGAAGCGGGTTTTTTACCCGTGGCCGTTGGCCCCGACCTCAACTGCTGCATTCCTGCTGACCACGGCCACACGACCCACTTTTTTGGGTGCGCTGCGCCTGACGGAAGCTGCCCCCTCTTCTCCTGACGAGATGAAGCCCTTTCCTCACCCCGGTCCCCAATCGGTCGGGTACATATCATTATTTTTGTTTCATTGTACTGCTGTCCTCATCACCGGGTTTTGGGATGCCGAGGCTGACCTCTCACAAAATGACCTCCCATGCCACTCTCCACATCATACTTTTGGGGCCCACTGCAAAAAGCAGGCGATATTGCCCCATTTTTTCGCCCAAGTAGTGCTGACTGCCCCCCTCAAATTGTTCATCCTGCTATATGTGGCGCTGAGCCCAGATGACAAGTAGATCTTGGGTGAGGGAACAGGTGGGGCAAAAGGCGGCTAGGACAGGGGAGGCCCCTGACCCCCCTCCCCGGCCATGCCCCAAAAATGGTTGTGTCTGAGGTTCCCAAACCCACTCTTGGCTGGGGGTTTTCGATGTCATCTGGGAGGAAGAGGTGACCCAGTCAACCAATCAAGAACCCTTGGGTTTCGACAAAACATGGCCGCTAATGGACCGGGCAGTTGTGGGCCTCACCGAGTGACCCCCGTGCACGTCCCCTTGCTGTGCTGCGATCTGGGGGTGTTCCCGGGAAAGTTTGTGCCACTGCCCCTCGCAGGGCAGGCCCGCCACCTCTCTGCTGACATACTGTTTTTTAAAATGTCAGACATGTTTGATATGATATCTGTATATGATAAATAAAACCCTGTTTTTGACTCCAAATGAACCCCGTAACAAGTTGGGGAAACCCCTTTGGGTATAAATTTCGCTCCACAAATGGCCCGGAAAAAATTTATTGTATTTCGTTTAAAAAAAATGTGTGTTTTATAAATGTAAAATCAAAAAACCAGGTTTAAATTTAAACCCTTGGAACATGAATTGGGCCTACGGGAAAAAATGAAAATATTTTGGGCGTTAAAAAAGAGGGGTTTTTTTTTTGTCAGCACCCCAAGCAAAAACAACGTTTAATTTAAACCCCCTGGATGAAAATTGCGCCAAAAAAATGAGCCCACAAACATACCCTTTGTAGCGTTTTTTAAATTGCTTTTTTTCTATGCCACACAAAAAGAGTTACAGTTGAAATTTTAAACCTTTGTTTTGTGAATTAGGCTACAGAAAAAATTTTTATTTTTTGGGGTTTGGGAAAAAGGGACGGTTTTTTTGGGGGTCACACACCAGCAAAACAACGTTTAAATTTAACCCCCCTGGATGAAAATTGAAACCAAAGAATTGACCCGCAAAAAATAGAAAATTTTGTAGCGTTTTAAAATTTGGGCGTGTTTTCTACGCCACACAAAAAGAAATAAAAGTTGAAATTTAAACCCTTTTTGTTTTGGAAAATTTTGGTTACGGGAAAAAAAATTTATATTTTTTTGGGGGTTGAAAAAGACGGTTTTTTTGGGGGTCGCACCCCAGAAAAAAAAGCTTAATTAACCCCTGGATGTAAATTGCCCAAAAAATTTGGGCCCGCAAAAAATTAGTAGCTTTTAGCGTGTTACAATTGCGTGTTTTCAAACCGCCCCCCACAACAAGAGATACAGTTGAAAATTTAAACCCTTTGCTTGTAAATTAGGCTACAGAAAAATTTATAAAATTTTGGGCATTAAAAAAGACGGTTTTCTTGGGGTCAGAAACACCGCAAAACAACGCTTAATTAACCCCGGGATGAAAATTGCGCCAAAAAATTGACCCGCCAAACTAGTAGCTTTGTAGTGTGTTACAATTGCGGGGTTTTCTACGCCACAAAAACAAGAGAAAAACATTTGAAATTTAAACCCTTTTGCTTGTAAAATTTGGTACGGGAAAAATTTATATATTTTGGCGTTAAAAAAGACGGTTTTTTTTTGGGGTCACCAAAACCAGCAAAACAACGTTTAAATTTTAAACCCCCTGGATGAAAATTTGCGCAATAAATTGAGCGGGCCAAAAAATGAAGTGGTATTTGTATTTGAAAAAACGTTTTTTATTTTAAAAAATTTGAAAAAACAACGGGAACTGGCTTAGATCCCATTGGATTTTTTTAAATTGTATATGCACTGCAGGGGACGCCCCATGGATTTAGATCCAATACCAAAAAAAAAATTTAGAAATAGAACTTAAAGAAAAGTCTCTGAGAAAAGCTGTGACCCCCCCACAAAAACGCTATAAAAAAAAATCAATTTCCTTCAGAAAAGGGGCTATCAGCCGCGGCAGCCCCTTTCCCTGAGAGCACATGAGGGGAGTTTGGGCTCCCGGCATCGCCCCCCAACTTATTAGCGCGGTGACGTCACAGAATCCCGGGGGCCCTCTGTTTGGCTTCACCCTGCCGTCATGCAGGCAAATTCCCCCTTCTTCCTCCCAAAAGTGTTTTTGGCCCCTTTGTAGCCCCATGTGCTCGCAGCCATTTTATCAACAAAAGCAAAACCTCGGTTTCCAACCGGGGAAAGTACCCCAAAGTTCAATTCGTCGAACCGAAGTTTTCCCCGAAAATTTTAAAAAAAGAATTCCACTTCGTTAGAATCGAAATTCCCCCTCTTTTTTTGTGTTATAAATGTAAGCCCTTTGATAAACCTTAAAATACTCAGTATAAGCCGAGATTTTTTAGCAAAAAAAAATGTGCTGAAAAATCCCCCCCTCGGCCCTTTTACTTTGAGTCCCCTGCGGCGCTCGGGGGGGCTGCAATGGCCTGATTTCCGCAGGACACTTCAGCTATTTGCGGGAAAAACCTCAGGGAAACCCCATATAAACTGGAAAGGCCCCGGGCAGCTACAAACCTCCGGGCCCCTGCGGTGGTCCGGGCACTGTTTAGCGGGTCTCTTCCCCTGCATGCGACTCCTCCCCGGGGCGCACCCCGGTTTAAGAGATACCCCGTGGAGCAGAGAGCGAGCGCTCCCTTTCTCCGCATGGAGTCCGGGGCCGGGGCCCCAGACTCGCGGCCCTTTCCCGGGGAAATTTCCGGCACAGGGAGCGTGTGTCATTACGTGGGGTGCCGGCCTGATGACTTCCCCCTGACTGTTTCCAGGAAAAACCTTGGGGCGTGGAGGTGAAGCAGCGGGGGGAAAGGGGCCGGGGAGCCAGGTAAGTGTTTATTTTTGGTTTTTAAAAACCCCGCCTCAGCCCCACCTTTTAGGACCTATACCTGTTTATACCCTGCCTACAGCCTACCTATAGGACCTATCCCTGCCTAAAACCCTCCCTACAGCCTACCTATAGGACCTTACCTGCCTATACCCTGCCTCCGGGCCTACCTATAGGACCTATACCTGCCTATACCCTGCCTACACCCTACCTATAGGACCTATACCTCCCTATACCCTCCCTATAGCCTCCCTATAGGACCTATACCTGCCAAAAGCCTACCTAAGGACTATACCTCCCCTATACCCTCATATACCCTACCTAGAGGACCTATACCTGCCTTTTACCCTGCCTATAGCCTACCTAGAGCCTTAAAACTCCCTATAGCCTGCCATAGCCTACCTATAGGACCTATACCTGCCTAAACCCTGCCTATAGCCTACCTAGAGGACCTATACCTAAACCTGCCTATAGCCTACCTGGGGGACCTATACCTTGCCTATAGCCTGCATAGGGGGCCTATACCTGCCTATAGCCTGCCTAGGGGAACCTATACCTGCCTATAATGACCTATACCTGCCTAGGGGACCTATACCATGCCTATAGCCAGCCTAGGGTGACCAAATACCATGCCTATAGCCTGCCTAGGGGGACCTAAAAACTGCCTATAACGACCTATTCCTGCCTAAAACCCCTGCCTAGGGGGACCTATACCTGCCTATAATGACCTATACCAGCCTATAACCTGCCTATGGGGGACATATAGCTGCCTATATCTGCCTATGGGGGACATTAAACTGCTTATACCAGCCTACATCTGCCTATGGGGGACATTAAACTGCCTATACCTGCCTATGTAATTTTATTGGTATCTATATTTATTTTTAAAATTCACCAGTAGCCGCTGCATTTTCCACCCTAGGCTTATACTCGAGTCAATAAGCTTTCCCGGTTTATGTGGCAAAAGTAGGTGCCTCGGCTTATACTCGGGTCGGCTTATACTCGAGTATATACGGTAAACAGTTGTATTCTAAAAGTACAAAGGATTTAATTGAGCAGGGAAAGACTAACTGCTTTTGGCAACTGGCTCATTATTTATTAGTCCATGTGACTAATCCATCTTTACAACATAATTTTTTTTTTACCTTATGCAACATAGAGAATCTTTATGTGTCATTTTATTGTTGCACTATTTTTTTTACTTTCCAATATTGCAAACATATATGTTTTCTTGTTTGGACCTTCATGCTCATTAAAGCATGGCACTTTAAAATTCCAATTTCTCATTACAAGACTGGGCATACAAACCTCCCAAGTGTCCCTCTTTTCGAGTTACATATCCAATTTTAGACACAAATCCCCCTATCCATTTACTCTTTCAGTGTCCTTTGTTTTATGACTTGATAAACTCGCATCAATAAACTTACTCCATTGCCACAAAAAAGCATCTCCATGGTTCCTATCTGAATATTAGGCTACAATTTATATATTGTTTAATAATTTGTTTCCGTTTGGACCATGAAAATATCTACATTTGGGCGATATTTTAACTGATTTGTAAATAAAAAACACCAAAGCATAACAAAAATTACATATTTCATTCAATGAACCATAAGTGTCCCTCAAAAGTTGGGAAGTATGGGTATGGTCTGCTTTCTTGGCATATTGTCAACTTGCCTTTATTTGCCCTAGAAGTATGTCAGTTGCTCAGCGAAGAAGGAGGTCTCTTCCTGTGTTAGAAAATTGTATATATGGTGGGGTGGCACTCACTTTTTTATAGATAGTGCTGTGGTGCTGGTCAAAAATGGTGAATTTTTCTCCACCAATAGCAACAAAGAAATATGTGACCGCACTCAAAAAGATATATTGATGCAAGCAAATTATCTTTATTTCTTCCACAGAAAGGCTCCTAATCCACAGGGCTACGGCCCTTTTCATCACCTTCTCTACTCCCCCATTGATTTTTGAAAAAGGGGCCAAATGTGACCGGGAACGTCTTTTTTATCACCTATTTATGTGTAAGTTTTGGAGCCTGTGGAATAAAGATAATTTGCTTGCATCAATATATCTTTTTGAGTGCGGTCATTATTTCTTTCTTCCTGTGTTAGGACAAGAATAGAGGTTTAGCTGCCAGAAACAGAAGAGCAGGTCTCAAATATAAATATGAACCAAGATTTAAACTCCGAAGTACAGAAGTAATTTCTATTACCCAAAGTTATGTATTTAAAAAAAAACTTTTATTTTTTAAACAATCCCTTAAAGCCACATACACACTACATCTCCTCCAAACCCATTTTTGGAAAGGGTTTGCTGATATCTTTTTGGTTTTGGGGGTGCCCAGCTTTAACCAAGTTGGGGGGGAAAAAGGGTCGCCTTGAGGCTTTTTTCTTTTGCCCAAATTAAAAAAAAACCCAAACGAGGATGATTTAGAAGGAATGACTTGTGGTCTGTTGCGGGTATCCATTGGGATGACAGCGCAGCAGAGGCATTGCTGGGGTCCTATAACATCCAGGGCATTGCTCAACAGGGCTGGGTTTACACAACATTTTTTGTGGCACGTCGTAAACTGTGGCATGCATTTTTTGGGGATAAAATGTATGTTCTCATCACTAATTTTCTGCATAGATACTGTACTTCATCTCATCTATACACTGTATAATGAAAATCTGCGCTAATATTTGCCTCTTCAAAACCACACATTTATCTGATACTGTTATAGCTCTAAAAAAATCATACAGTTGGCAAATAATACCCCTAAAGTATACATGGAGTAAATAAATTATACATATTTTGCATCATACTATTACTAAAAATGTCCCACAACACCAAGACCAAATGACACTGCCAGACCAAGATAACATGCGATCACCACAAAGTGACTACCAGTTGTACATAAGTGCTTTGCAGACATAGAAGTGATTACAGTGCAGTTACAGCCAACGACTTACAGGTGACGTCTTCTCCGATCAGATTCATTCTCTTCCCTTTTTATCCCTTTCGGTCTAGACCGCCATGATGACTTATTGCAGCCATGACTTGTCTCTGCAGAATTTGACTCAAACATTTTAGAATCCAAATTTTTCCAGCACTTATCTACACTTTCCCCACCTTTGTATAAACTAACCGTGGGGTGATAGGTGGATTTGGGGGGCTTATGGGGTGACAGATGGGGGCTGTATTGTGTGTTGGCTCTAGGCTGCATAATATAATTGTTGTGGGGAGAGTCATGAGAGCGGGTACAGACTACAGCTTACAGGAACAATTTCCTGGGGGAGAAAGCAGAACAATCTTGTGGAGATTGAGCTTTGACCTTATTCATATTGTGCAGCACGAAGTCTGTCCCCCACATCCCCAGAAACTCAGCCACCAGAATTTCCTCAGGGGATGCAGGTAATGGAGTATAGTAGTGTCATTTTTTTTGGTGTTTCTTTTTTTTCTACAGGTTTACCCATTGGACTACATCAGATTAGACTATGTCAGACCAGCATTGGATCTATTTCTTTTATAAAATGGTCAATGAGGAAAGTTGTCAGGAAGTGTTTTTTGTTTTTTTGTGGTTTTTTTTATTCCAGTGTTAGACACCTCTCAATTACTATCACTGCAGCTTTTTGTCAGCCAGGGGTGTGTTTTGTCACCCCAGGGCTCACACTAACCCCCTCTTACTATTACTCTAGTAGTCAACACACCAGGGGTACTTAGAATAACCAGGTCAAAAGAAAACCCTCTAATGTGATAGTCTGCTTCTAGGGAGCTGAGGGCTGATATTCTAGCATAGGAAGAGATCATGATCCATGAACCTTCCCATTCTGATAGTATAAGCCTGCAGCTGCCAGTTATATTTTGGCTGGTTATAAAACATAGAGGTAAACCATGTTTATCATTTATTTAAAATATTTGAATAAACAAATTATAAAAAAAAAACAAAAAAAAAACGTGGTAATCCCCTTATTTTTCATAACCAGTCAAGGTAAAATTAGCAGTTGCAGTCTGATACCCCTTTGATGGAAGGTCCAGTATATTGTCCCCCCCC